>BJCO01361800.1:0-21780 GCA_018326465.1 Flaveria floridana | reverse complement strand
ATATATATTGTATAAATCCCATGATTTTAGGATGATAGTTAGACATGTGTCCCTATATATATGGATTGCTATTCATTGTAATTCATTGATTTATAATACCATACACACTTTTAAAAAGCTCCGGCGATAAACAAACAAACAAACATACCCAGTGTATCCCGCTGAAAGCAGGGTCTGGGAGGGGTATGTGGTGGCAAGTCTTTCCTCTATCTTGAAAGATAGAGAGACCGCTTCCGAAGAGACCCCTGACTTATTAACAAAGGCAATAACAATAGTGGTCATAAAATATAGCATACAAAAGCATAGCATAGCATACAACACATAGGTAGATATCACATGAAGAATTATCTAGCGCGCACATCATAAAAAACGACATGTAACACCCAAAATGGGAGATGATACATGTCACCGAAAACCCTTTCCACCCACAAAACCCACTAAAAGTCCTTAATTTTAATTCTACGCCTCCACTCACTCCTATCCTCGATCATGTGCTCAGAAAGATGCAGGTCTATCATATCTCGCCTAATAATCTCATCCCAAGTCAACCTAGGTCTACCTCTACACCTCCTACCCTCTAAGCTGATGGTAGTTCAAAAAGCTCAGGCGAACATAGTAGCATGTATAGCTACCATCCCACTCAAAAACAATGAGTAAATTAAGACGAATCGTGAACGACAACAGCCACCGGAGTTCAATCGGAAGAAGCTAGCCGTTACCGGTTGTTGTTATGTTTACGCCGGATATGAGCTAGAGGATCTCAAGAAGCATAGTCCATTGACTCCATGTCACTTCCCTGGCAATCAGACTCCTCACCATCATGGTACAGGACCCGAAGTGAGCTTAAAAGTAGCTCTGAATGTCGATCTCGGTACGGGCGGCGACAATAATGGCTCTTGTACGAACTCTTGTGAAGGTGACGTCAATGGTAACGGCGGCGGCTGCGGGTTTGAGGGCTATGACGGCGACAGTGGTGGCGATGGTAATAGCGACGAGGATGAAGGTGAGGGTGAAAGTGACGGTGACGGTGAGAGCAATGGTGACTATTGGAGTAATGGCTATGGATGGTAGATCTGGGTTCTCGCTCTCCTTCTCCTTCATCAAATTAAACAAGGTTCCTTTATTATAATCAATTTAGTGTTCATATCAAAGTTTCTTTTATTAATATATTGTTATTTTCTCACTTAATGAATATTATTATGTTCAATCACATTTATGTATCTTGGTATGAAATTAAAGAATCGCCAAAGAATATCTTCCTACTCTAATAAAAGGGTAAATGGGGTGCCACATGTCAGCACCACAATCATCCTCACCAGAATTTTCTCGCTTCTCTCTCTTATTAAATAATTACCTTAATTACTAATAATATTATTTTAATACTTTTTAATATTTAATAAATTAAGAAAGAAATCAATTTATTAAGGTTATTTCTAAATATTGATATTTTTAAAAAGTCAATATTTTTTAAAAAAAAATCAAATTAGGAGTTGTAATAAGAAAATTTAAAAATAATATTTTTATATGGTTTGTTTTATAACAAAATGTTTATTTAAAAAAAATAAAAACAAAATTTCTAAAGTTGATATCACTATTTTATTATTTCAGTCATATCATATCTTATAATATCATTGTATAATTAATAATTTTATTATATTAATATTTATTTATTCAACTCGTATAATGCACGGGTTTACTAAAACTAGTAATATTATATTAGGGGAGGATTGGGGGTGGTGGTGGGCTGATAATTTTTCTAGCAATATATTCCGGCAATGGAATGTGAGTAGAGAAATAGAGAGTGTGAAAACTACTCTCAGGTTGTTTCTAGAAAATATTAAATTGACTTTCAATGGTTGAGGTTAGAAATAAAAATATAAATAGTCAGTATTCTTTCAAAAAGTGGTTATTTTATTCACGGTCAATGTAATCATATAATTCGGATTTCTATAGAGCTTAATAATGCTCAGTTGATGCCAATAAATTATAAAAGAGTTTATGCAAAAAAATATTAACAATAATTTGTAAAATAATATGTGATCTTTGCCGTAGAAAGTGATATACGAAAGGGGTGGGTTATGCACACACCCTGTCAGGGGTGATGCATACACCCTTTGACTTTTCTTCACGACCCGGGAAGACCCTTAAGGACCGTAAGGGTCTGCAAAATATTAATATCAGATCTAGTCACTCACGACCGTGAAGTTGCCTAACGGCGCGTAAATGTTGACCGTTGATAAACTTTACGACCCGTGAAGTTATTAATTCACAGCCTGTGAAATATTTCACGGCCCGTAAGGGTTTTCTGAGTATTTTTGGTTTTATTAATTATATATCGGTTTTCGTGAGGTTTTATAATTATCTGGCATGATGTTTTATTTCTCATAAAAGGTGTATAAATTATTTGATTTGATATAATATTCTATATTTAATAATATATATACAGGAACACATGTTAGTTGTTTTAACAAAACAATTTAAATCGAGATAACTAAAATGATAACTAAAATGTCAGATCGTGGAAATAATAAAACGCGTGCAAATGAATTTGCTTTTAACTCACGTGTAATTTCCAGAACCAATTGATAACTATAATTGGCAGAATGACAAAAACTGGTCCCGGAATATTATGCAGTTTTTACGTAACGAAGGTACTCAATTATGTAGGGTGTATTATATGGGTGTTGTGGATATTCACTTACAATTTTGGCAAGCGCTACCTGGGAACATAGTTTTATGTTCAGATATAAGACTTTAAATGAGTAATTGTCACAAAAAAAAATAATTGTACAAATCTATCTTTTATTGTTATTTTACAGGATATTCAAGCGTGGACAAATAGACTGATAATTTGGCGATCTAAAAAAATACGTAGAACAGAAGGGTTGTCGGGTACTGATCGTTGGACGATTTTTCCATTTGAGTGGTTTAACTTAAAATACATGTGATCCGTTGATAGTAATGAATATGTAGACAGGAGTACCGATCTATTTCCTATGTTATGGAAAGTTGATACAGTAATATTGTTTTCGTGTTATAATTGTTCTTTAAGTAATATATATGTGAGATTTTATTTTTTATAGGTGTTGATAACGATGAAAATTGGTATCTTTTTAATATTTTTATTGAGTCACTACAAGTTCATATATTCTTTCCATACGAATGTCGTCCAAATATGTGTGATGATTCATATAATGTTCGGACGATTATTGTACAATTAACGATTACTGTGCTATTTAAATCGTTCAGGTCCAGTTTGAGCATCTTTTCTTAATTTCATCGCTCAAACTGAAGGTGAGTACTATTGGATATTATTTATCATATATTTAGCATATATTTGTATTCTATAAATCGCATGATTTTAGGATGATAGTTAGACATGTATCCCTATATATATCGATTGCTATTCATTGTAATTAGTTGATTTATAATACCATAAACACTTTTAAAAAGCTCAGGCGATGGTAGTTCAAAAAACTCAAGCAAACGCAGTAACTTGTATAGCTGCCAACCCACACAAAAACAAAGAGAAAGTTAAGGCGAATCGTGAACGGCAACAGTCGCTAGAGTACAATCGGAAGAAGCTAGCCGTTACTGGTTGTTGTTACGTCTACTCCGGATACGAGCTCGAGGAGCTCAAGAAGCATTTTCCATTGACACCATGTCATTTCCATGGCAATCAGACTCTTCACCATCATCACACGGGACCCAAAGTGAGCTTAAAAATAGCTCTGAACATCGATCTCGGTACGGATGACGACAATTGTGGCTCTCGTACGAACTCTTGTGAAGGTGATGTCAATGCTAACGGCGGAGGCCACGGGTTTGAGGGCAACGACGGTGGCGGTGGTGGCGATGGTAACAACAACGAGGATGAAGGTGAGGGTGAGAGTGACGGTGATGGTGAGAGCAATGGTGACTGTTGGAGTATTGGCTATGGATGGTAGATTTGGGTTCTCGCTCTCCTTGTTATTCATCAAATTAAAATAGGTTCCTTTGTTATAATTAATTTAGTATTCTCATCAAAGTTGCTTTTATTTATAGATTATTATTTTCTTTCTTAATGAATATTATTGTGTTCAATCACATTCATTTGTATCTCGGTACGAAATTAAATAATCGCCAACGAATATAATATTATATTAGGGGATGATTGGGCGTGGTGGTGGGCTAATGATTTTTCCGACAATGTATTCCTACAGTGGAATGTGAGTAGAGAAATAGAAAGTGTGAAAACTACTCTCAGATTGCTTCTAAAATGTTCTGAATTGACTTTCAATGGTTGAGGTTAGAAATAAAAAAAATAAATGGTTAGTATTCTTTCAAAAAGTGATTATTTTATTCACGGTCAATGTAATCATATAATTCGGATTTCTATAGTGGTTAATAGTGCTCAGTTGATACTAATAAATTTTAAAAGAGTTTATGCAAAAAAATATTAACAATAATTTGTAAAATAATATATGATCTTTGTCATAGAAAGTGATATATGAAAGGGGTGGGTTATGCACATACCTTGTCAGGGGTGATGCATATACCGTTTGACTTTTCTTCACGGTCCGTGAAGACCCTTACGGGCCGTTAGGGGCCTGCAAAATATTAAATATCAGATCTAGTCATTCACTACCATGAAGTTGCCTAACGGCGCGTAAACGATGGTCCTTGACATACTTTACGACCCGTGAAGTTATTAATTCACAGTCTGTGAAATATTTCACAGGCTGTGAATTTTATAATTATTTGACATGACGTTTTGTTTCTCATAAAAGGTGTATTAATTATTTGATTTGTCATAATATTCTATATTTAATAATATATATAGGAACACATGTTAGTTGTTTTAACGAAAAAATTTAAATCAAGATAACTAAAATGATTACTAAAATGTCAGATCGTGAAAATAATAAAAGGCGTGCAAATGAATTTGTTTCTAACTCACGTGTAATTATTGAAAGTATTCCAGAGACAATTGATAACCATAATTAGTAAACTGGCAAAAAATGGTATCAGAATATTATGCAGTTTTTACGTAACGAAGATACTCAATAATGTAGGGTGTATTATATGGGTGTTGTAGATATTCACTTACAATTTTGGCAAGCGCTACTCGAGAACATAGTTTTATGTTCAGATATAAGACTTTAAATTAGTAATTGTAAAAAAAAATAATTGTACAAATCTATCTTTTATTGTTATTTTATAGCATATTCGAGTGTGGACAAATAGACTGATAATCTAGCGATTTGAAAAAAATACGTAGAACAGAAGAGTTGTCGGGTACTAATCGTTGGACGATTTTTCCATTTGAGTGGTTTAACTTAATATACATGTGATCCATTGATAGTAATGAATATGTAGACGGGAGTACCGGTCTATTTCCTGTGTTATGGAAAGCTGATACAGTAATATTGTTTTCGTGTTATAATTATGATTTAATTTTACTAAAAAATATATATATTTGAGATTTTATTTTTTATAGGTGTTGATAACGATGAAAAGTGGTATATTTTTGATATTTTTATTGAGTCATTACAAGTTCATATATGCTTTCCATACGAATGCCGTCCAAATACGTGTGATGAATCGTGGTGCATTCATCATAATATTCGGGCGATTATTGTACGATTCACAATTACTGTACTATTTAAATCATTCAGGTCTAGTTTGAGCATCTTTTCTTAATTTCATCGCTCCAACTGAAGGTGAGTACTATTGGATATTATTTATAATATATTTAGCTTATATTTGGATTGTATAAATTCCATGACTTTAGAATGATAGTTAGACACGTATCCCTATATATATCGATTGCTATTCATTGTAATTGATTTATAATACCATAAACACTTTTTAAAAGCTCCGGGGACGGCAGTTCAAAAAGCTCAGGAAAACATCGTAACTTGTATAGCTGCCATCCCACGCAAAAACAATGAGGAAATTAAGATAAATTGTGAACGACAATAGTCGCCGGAGTTCAGTCGGAAGAATCTAGCCGTTACTAGTTGTTGTTACATTTACGCCGGATATGAGCTCGAGGAGCTCAAGAAGCATATTCAACTGACTCCATGTCAATTCCATGGCAATCAGACTCTTCACCATCATCACACGGGACCCGAAGTGAGCTTAAAACAAGTTCTGAATGTCGATCCCGGTATGGGCGGCGACAATAGTGGCTCTTGCACGAACTCTTGTGATGGTGACGTCAATGGTAAGGGCGACGGTCGCGGGTTTGAGGGCAACGACGGCGACGGTGGTGGCGATGGTAATAGCGACGATGATGAAGGTAAGGGTGAGAGTGACGGTGAGGGTGAGAGCAATAGTGACTATTGGAGTAACATCTATGGATGGTAGATGTGAGTTCTCGCTCTCCTTCTTCTTCATCAAATTAAACAAGGTTCCTTTATTATAATCAAATTAGTATTCTCACCAAAGTTGCTTTTATTAATAGATTGTTATTTTCTTGCTAAATGAATATTATTCTGTTCAATCATATTCTTATGAATCTCTATACGAAGTTAAATAATCGCCAACGAATTTAATATTATATTTAGGGAGGATTGGGGGTGGTGGTGGGCTGATGATTTTTCCGGCAATATATTGCGGCAATGGAATGTAGGTAGAGAAATAAAGTGTGAAAACAACTCTCAGACTGCTTCTAGAATGTTTTGAATTGACTTTCAATGATTGAGGTTAGAAAATAAAAAGATAAATGGCAGTTCAAAAAGCTCAGGAGAATGCCGTAGCTTGTATAGCTGCCATCCCACGCAAAAACAATGAGGAAGTTAAGATGAATTGTGAACGACAATAGTCACCGGAGTTCAGTCGGAAGAATCTAGCCGTCACTAGTTGTTGTTACGTTTACGCCGGATATGAGCTCGAGGAGCTCAAGAAGCATATTCAATTGACTCCATGTCATCTCCATGGCAATCAGACTCTTCACCATCATCGCACGGGACCGAAGTGAGCTTAAAACAAGCTTTGAATGTCGATCTTGGTACGAGCGGCAACAATAGTGGGTTTTTCACGAACTCTTGTGAAGGTGACATCAACGGTAACGGCGGCGGCAGCGGGTTTGAGGGCAACGACGGCGACAGTGTTGGCGATGATAATAGCGACGAGGATGAAGGTGAGGGTGAGAGTGATGGTGACGGTGAGAGCAATGGTAACCATTGGAATAATAGCTATGGATGGTAGATGTGAGTTCTCCCTCTCTTTCTTCCTAATCAAATTAGACAAGGTTCCTTTATTATAATCAATTTAGTATTCTTACCAAAGTTGCTTTTATTAATAGATTGTTATTTTCTCGCTTAATGAATATTATTCTGTTCAATCATATTCTTATGAATCTATGTACGAAGTTAAAGAATCGCCAACGAATATAATATTATATTTGGAGAGGATTGGGGGTGGTGGTGGGCTGATGATTTTTCCGGCAATATATTGCGGCAATGGAATGTAAGTAGAGAAATAGAGAGCGTGAAAACTACTCTCAGGCTGCTTTTAAAATGTTCTGAATTCACTTTCAATGATTAAGGTTAAAATAAAAATATGAATGGCAGTTCAAAAAGCTCGGGAGAACGCCGTAGCTTGTGTAGCTGCCATCCCACGCAAAAACAATGAGAAAGTTAAGACTAATTATGAACGACAATAGTCGCCAGAGTTCAGTCGGAAGAATCTAGCCGTTACTAGTTGTTGTTACATCTACGCCGGATATGAGCTCAGGGAGCTCAAGAAGCATATTCAATTGACTCCATATTCCACGGTAATCAGACTCTTCACCATCATCGCACGGGACCCGAAGTGAGCTTAAAACTAGCTCTGAATGTCAAACCCGGTACGGGCCGCGGCAATAGTGGCTCTTGCACGAACTCTTGTGAAGGTGACATAAATGGTAACGGCGGCGGTCGCGGGTTTGAGGGCAACGACGACGACGGTGGTGGCGATTGTAATAGCGATGAGGATGAAGGTGAGGGTTAGAGTGACGGTGACGGTGAGAGCAATGGTGAGTTTTGGAGTTATAGCTATGTATGGTAGATGTGAGTTCTCCCTCTCCTTCTTCTTCATCAAATTAAACAAGGTTCCTTTATTATAATCAATTTAGTATTCTTACGAAAGTTGCTTTTATTAATAGATTGTTATTTTCTCGCTTAATGAATATTATTCTGTTCAATCATATTCTTATGAATCTCGATATGAAATTAAAGAATCGCCAACGAATATAATATTATATTAGGGGAGGATTGGGGGTGGTGGTGGGCTGATGATTTTTCCAGCAATATATTGCGGCAGTGGAATGTAAGTAGAGAAATAGAGAGCGTGAAAACTACTCTCAGGCTGCTTTTAAAATGTTCTGAATTCACTTTCAATGATTGAGGTTAAAATAAAAATATGAATGGCAGTTCAAAAGCTCGGGAGAACGCCGTAGCTTGTGTAGCTGCCATCCCACGCAAAAACAATGAGAAAGTTAAGACCAATTATGAACGACAATAGTCGCCGTAGTTCAGTCGGAAGAATCTAGCCGTTACTAGTTGTTGTTACATTTACGCCGGATATGAGCGCAGGGAGCTCAAGAAGCATATTCAATTGACTCCATATCATTTCCACGGTAATCAGACTCTTTACCATCATCGCACGGGACCCGAAGTGAGCTTAAAACTAGCTCTGAATGTCGATCCCGGTACGGGCCGCGGCAATAGTGGCTCTTGCACGAACTCTTGTGAAGGTGACATCAATGGTAACGGCGGCGGTCGCGGGTTTGAGGGCAACGACGGAGACGGTGGTGGCGATGGTAATAGTGACGAGGATGAAGATGAGGGTTAGAGTGACGTTGACGGTGAGAGCAATGGTGATTGTTGGAGTAATAGCTATGGATGGTAGATGTGAGTTCTCCCCTCTTTCTTCTTCATCAAATTAACAAAAGGTTTCTTTATTATAATCAATTTAGTATTCTCACCAAAGTTGCTTTTATTAATAGATTGTTATTTTCTTGCTTAATGAATATTATTCTGTTCAATCATATTCTTATGAATCTCGGTACGAAGTTAAAGAATCGCCAACGAATATAATATTATATTCGGGGAGGATCGGGGTGGTGGTGGGCTGATGATTTTTCCAGCAATATATTGCGGCAATGGATAGTACGTATAGAAATAGAGTGTGAAAACTACTCTCAGACTGCTTATAGAATGTTCTGAATTGACTTTTAATGATTTAGGTTAGAAATAAAAATATAAATGGAAGTTGAAAAAGCTCAGGAGAACGCCGTAGCTTGTATAGCTGCCATCCCACGCAAAAACAATAAGGAGGTTAAGACGAATTATTAAGACGATATGTGAACGACAATAGTCGCCGGAGTTCAGTCGGAAGAATCTAGCCGTTACTTGTTATTGTTACGTTTACGCCGGATATGAGCTCAAGGAGCTCAAGAATCATATTCAATTGACTCCATGTCAATTCCATGGCAATCAAACTCTTCACCATCATCGCACGAGACCCGGAGTGAGCTTAAAACTAGCTCTGAATCTCGATCTTGGTACGGGCGGCGGCAATAGTTGCTCTTGCACGAACTCTTGTGAAGGTGACGTCAACGGCAACAGCGGCGGCGGCGGGTTTGAGGGCAACGGCGGTGACGGTGGTGGTGATGGTAATAGCGACGAGGATGAAGGTGAGGGTGAGAGTGACGGTGACGATGAGAGAAATGGTGACTTTTGGAGTAATAGCTATGGATAGTAGAAGTGAGTTCTCCCTCTCCTTCTTCTTCATCAAATTAAACAAGTTTCTTTTATTATAATCAATTTAGTATTCTCACCAAAGTTTCTATTATTAATAGATTGTTATTTTCTCGCTTAATTAATATTATTCTGTTCAATCATATTCTTATGAATCTCGGTACGAAATTAAAGAATCGCCAACGAATATAATATTATAATGGGGAGGATTGGGGGTTGTGGTGGGTTGATGATTTTTCCAGCAATATATTGAGGCAGTGGAATGTAAGTAGAGAATTAGAGAGCGTGAAAACTACTCCCAAGCTGCTTCTAGAATGATCTGAATTGACTTTCAATGATTGAGGTTAAAATAAAAATATAAATGGTAGTTCAAAAAGCCCAGGAGAACGCCGTAGCTTGTATAGCTGCCATCCCATGCAAAAACAATGAGGAGGTTAAGATAAATTGTCAAGACAAATTGTGAACGACAATAGTCGCCGGAGTTCAGTTGGAAGAATCTAGCCGTTACTAGTTGTTGTTACGTTTACTCCGGATTAGAGCTCGAGGAGCTCAAGAAGCATATTCAATTGACTCCATGTCAATTCCATGGCAATCAGACTCTTCACCATCATCGCACGAGACCCGGAGTGAGCTTAAAACTAGATCTCAATCTCGATCTCGGTACGGGCGGCGGCAATAGTGGCTCTCCTTCTTCTTCAACAAATTAAACAAGGTTCCCTTATTATAATCAATTTAGTATTCTCACCAAAGTTTCTTTTATTAATAGATTGTTATTTTCTCTCTTAATGAATATTACTCTGTTCAATCGTATTCTTATGAATCTCGGTATGAAATTAAATAATCGTCAACGAATATAATATTATATTAGGGGAGGACTGGGGGTGGTGGTGGGCTAATGATTTTTCCAGCAATATATTGCGGCAGTGGAATGTAAGTAGAGAAATAGAGAGTGTGAAAACTACTCTCAGGCTGCTTCTAGAATTTTCTAAATTGACTTTCAATGTTTGAGGTTAGAAATAAAAATATAAATGGCAGTTCAAAAAGCTCAGGAGAACGCTGTAGCTTGTATAGCTTCCATTCCACGCAAAAACGATGAGGAAGTTAAGACGAATTGTGAGCGACAATAGTCGCCGGAGTTCAGTCGGAAGAATCTAGCCGTTACTAGTTGTTACGTTTACTCTGGATATGAGCTCGAGGAGGTCAAGAAGCATATTCAATTGACTCCATGTCATTTCCATGGCAATCAAACACTTCACCATCCTCGCACGGGACCCAAAGTGAGCTTAAAACTAGCTTTGAATGTCGATCTTGGTACGGGCGGCGACAATAGTGGCTCTTGCACGAACTCTTGAGATGGTGACGTCAATGGTAACGGCGGCGGCCGCGGGTTTGAGGGCAACGACGGTGATGTTGGTGGCGATGGTAATAGCGACGTGGATGAAGGTGAGGGTGAGAGTGACGGTGACGGTGAGAGCAATGGTGACTGTTGGAGTAATAGCTATGGATGGTAGATGTGAGTTCTCCCTCTCCTTCTTCTTCATCAAATTAAACAAGGTTCCTTTATTATAATCAATTTAATATTCTCACCAAAGTTGCTTTTATTAATAGATTGTTATTTTCTCGCTTAATGGATATTATTCTGTTCAATCATATTCTTATAAATCTCGATACGGAATTAAAAAATCGTCAACGAATATAAAATTATAATAGGGGAGGATTGGGGGTGGTGGTGGGGTGATGATTTTTCCGGCAATATATTGCAGCAGTGGAATGTAAGTAGAGAAATAGAGAGTGTGAAAACTACTCTCAGGCTACTTCTAGAATGTTCTAAATTGACTTTCAATGATTGATGTTAGAAATAAAAATATAAATGGCCGTTCGAAAAGCTCAGGAGAACGCCGTAGCTTGTATAACTGCCATCCCATGCAAAAACGATGAGGAAGTTAAGATGAATTATAAACGACAATAGTCACCGGAGTTCATTCGGAAGAATCTAGCCGTTACTAGTTGTTGTTACGTTTACGCCGGATATGAGCTCGAGGAGCTCAAGACGCATATTCAATTGACTCCATGTCATTTCCATGGTAATCAGACTCTTCACCCTTATCGCACGGAAACCGAAGTGAACTTAATACTAGCTCTGAATGTCGATCTCGATATGGGCGGCGGCAATAGTGGCTCTTGCACGAACTATTGTGAAGGTTACGTCAATGGTAACGGCGGCGGCCGCGGGTTTGAAGCAACGGCGGCGGCGATGCTGCCGATGGTAAAAGCGACGAGGATGAAGGTGAGGGTGAGATTGACAGTGATGGTGAGAGAAGTGGTGACTGTTGGAGTAATAGCTATGGATGGTAGATGTGAGTTCTCCCTCTCCTTCTTCTTCATCAAATTAAACAAGGTTCCTTTATTATAATCAATTTAGTATTCTGTCCAAAGTTGCTTTTTTTAATAGATTTTTATTTTCTCGCTTAATGAATATTATTTTGTTCAATCATATTCTTATGAATGTCGGCATGAAATTAAAGAATCGCCAACGAATATAATATTATATTAGGGGAGGATTGAGGGTGGTTGTGGGCTGATGATTTTTTCGGCAATATATTGCGGCAGTGGAATGTAAGTAGAGAAATAGAGAGTGTGAAAAAAACTCTCATGCTGCTTCTAGAATGTTCTAAATTAACCTTCAATGATTGAGATTAGAAATAAAATTATAAATGGCAGTTCAAAAAGCTAAGGAGAACGCCGTAGCTTGTATAGTTGCCATCCCACGCAAAAACAATGAGGAAGTTAAGACGAATTATGAACGATAATAGTTGTCGGAGTCCAGTCAGAAAAATCTAGCCTTTACTAGTTGTTGTTACGTTTACGCCGGATATGAGCTCGAGGAGCTCAAGAAGAATATTTAATTGACTCCATGTCATTTTCACGGCAATCAAACTCTTCACCATCATCACACGGGACACAAAGTGAGCTTAAAACTAGCTCTGAATGTCGATCTCGGTACAGGCGGCGACAATAGTGGCTCTTGCACGAACTCTTGTGAAGGTGACGTCAATGGTAACGGCGACGGCCGCCAGTTTGAAGGCAGCGACGGCGACGGTGGTGGCGATGGTAATAGCGACGAGGATGAAGGTGAGGGTGAGAGTGACGGTGACGGTGAGTAATTGCTATGGATGGTAGATGTGAGTTCTCCCTCTCCTTCTTCTTCATCAAATTAAACAAGGTTCCTTTCTTATAATCAATTTAGTATTCTCACCAAAGTTGCTTTTTTTAATAGATTGTTATTTTCTCGCTTAATGAATATTATTATATTTAATCATATTCTTATGAATCTCGGTATGAAATTAAAGAATTACCAATGAATATAATATTATATTAGGGGAGGATTGGGGGTGGTGGAGGGCTGATGATTTTTCCGTCGTCCGCCCCGGGATTCCATTACGCTGCTCGCCGCAATATATTGCGGCAATGGAATGTAAGTATAGAAGTAGTGAGTGTGAAAAACACTCTCAGGCTGCTTCTAGAATGTTCTGAATTGACTTTCAATGATTGAGGTTAGAAATAAAAATATAAATGGCAGTTTAAAAAGCTCAGGACAACGTCATAGCTTGTATAGCTGCCATCCGACACAAAAACAATGAGGAATTTAAGACGAATTTTCAACGACAATAGTCGCCGGAGTTCAGTCGGAAGAATATAGCCGTTACTAGTTGTTACGTTTACGCCGGATATGAGCTCGAGGAGCTCAAGAAGCATATTCAATTGACTCCATGTCATTTCCACGGCAATCAGACTTTTCACATCATCGCACGGGACCGAAGTGAGCTTAAAACTAGCTCTGAATGTCGATCTCGGTATAGGCGGCGACAATAGTGGCTCTTGCACGAACTCTTGTGAACGTGACGTCAATGGTAACGGCGACGGCCGCGGGTTTGAGGGCAACGACGGTGACAGTGTTGGCGATGGTAATAACGACGAGGATGAAGATGAGGGTGAGAGTGATGGTGATGGCGAGAGCAATGGTGACTGTGAGAGTAATAGCTATGGATGGTAGATGTGAGTTCTCCCTCTCCATCTTCTTCATCAAATTAAACAAAGTTCCTTTATCATAATCAATTTAGTATTCTCACCAAAGTAGCTTTTATTAATAGATTGTTATTTTCTAGCTTAATGAATAATATTTTGTTCAATCATATTCTTATAAATCTCGGTACGAAATTAAAGAATCGCCAACAAATATAATATTATATTAGGGGAGGATTGGGGGTGGTGGCAGTGGAATATATGTAGAGAAATAGAAAGTGTGAAAACTACTCTCAGGCTGCTTCTAGAATGTTCTGAATTGACTTTCAATGATTGAGGTTAGAAATAAAAATATAAATCGCAGTTCAAAAAGCTTAGGTGAACGTCGTAGCTTGTATAGCTGCCATCCCACGCAAAAACAATGAGGAAGTTAATACGAATTGTCAACGACAATTGTCGCAGGAGTTCAGTTGGAGGAATTTAGCCGTTACAGGTTGTTGTTACGTTTATGACAGATATGACCTCGAGCAGCATATTCAGATGACTCCATGTCATTTCCATGGCAATTAGACTCTTCACCATCATCGTACGGGACCCGAAGTGAGCCTAAAACTAGCTTTGAATGTCGATCCCGGTATGGGCGGCGACAATAGTGGCTCTGGCACGAACTCTTGTGAAGGTGACGTCAATGGTAACGGCAGCGGCCGCGGGTTTGAGGGCAACGATGGCGACGATGGTGGCGATGGTAATAGCGACGAGGATGAAGGTGAGGGTGAGAGTGATGGTGACGGTGAGAGCAATGGTGACTATTGGAGTAATAGGTGTCGATGGTAGATGTCAGTTCTCCCTCCCCTTCTTCTTCATCAAATTAAACAAGGTTTCTTTATTATAATCAATTTAGTATTCTCACCAAAGTTGCTTTTTTAGTAGATTGTTATTTTTTCGTTAATGAATATTATTCTGTTCAATCATATTCTGATGAATCTTGGTACGAAATTAAAGAATCGCCAACGAATATAATATTATATTAGGGGAGGATTAGGGGTGGTGGGTTGATGATTTTTCCGGCAATGTATTGTGGCAATAGAATGTAAGTAGAGAAATAGGGAGTGTGAAAATACTCTCAGGCTGCTTCTACAATGTTCTGAATTGACTATTAATGATTGAGGTTAGAGATAAAAATATAAATGCGGTTCAAGAAGCTCAGGAGAATGCCGTAGCTTGTATACCTGCCATCCAAAGCAAAAACAATGAGGAAGTTAAGACGAATTGTGAACGACAATAGTCGCCCGAGTTCAGTCGGACGAATCTAGCCGTTACTAGTTGTTGTTACGTTTACGCCAGATATGAGCTCGAGGAGCTCAAGAAGCATATTCAATTGACTCCATGTCATTTCCATGGCAATAATACTCTACTGCATCATCGCACGGGACCTAAGTGAGCTTAAAACTAGCTCTGAATATCGAACTCGGTATGGGTGGCGACAATAGTGGCTCTTGCATGAACTCTTGTGAAGGTGACGTCAATGGTAACGGCGGCGGCCGCGGGTTTGAGGGCAACGGCGGCGACAGTGGTGGCGATGGTAATAGCGACGAGGGTGAAGGTGAGGGTGAGGGCGAGGGTGACGGTGACGGTGAGAGCAATGGTGACTGTTGGAGTAATAGCTATGGATGGTAGATATGAGTTCTCCATCTCCTTCTTCTTCATCAAATTAAACAAGGTTCCTTTACTAAAATCAATTTAGTATTCTCACCAAAGTTGCTTTTATTAATAGATTGTTATTTTCTCGCTTAATGAATATTATTATATTCAATCATATTCTTATGAATCTCGATACGAAATTAAAGAATTACCAACGAATATAATATTATATTAGGGGAGGATTGGGGGTGGTGGAGGGCTGATGATTTTTCCGGCAATATATTGCGGCAATGGAATGTAAGTATAGAAGTAGTGAGTGTGAAAACTACTCTCAGACTGCTTCTAGAATGTTCGGAATTGACTTTCAATGATTGAGGTTAGAAATAAAAATATAAATGGCAGTTTAAAAAGCTCAGGACTACGTCATAGCTTGTATAGCTGCCATCCCACGCAAAAACAATAAGGAATTTAAGACGAATTGTCAACGACAATAGTCGCCGGAGTTCAATCGGAAGAATATAGCCGTTACTAGTTGTTACGTTTACGCCGGATATGAGCTCGAGGAGCTCAAGAAGCATATTTAATTGACTCCGTGTCATTTCCATGGCAATCAGACTCTTCACCATCATCGCACGGGACCTGAAGTGAGCTTAAAACTAGCTCTGAATGTCGATCTCGGTACGGGCGGCGGCAATAGTGGATCTTTCACGAACTCTTGTGAAGGTGACGTCAATGGTAACGGCGGCGGCCGCGGGTTTGAGGGCAACGGCGGGACGGTGGTGGCGATGGTAATAGCGACGAGGATGAAGGTGAGGGTGAGAGTGATGGTGACGGTGAGAGCAATGGTGACTGTTGGAGTAATAGCT
Source organism: Flaveria floridana (assembly GCA_018326465.1). Lineage (NCBI taxonomy): Eukaryota > Viridiplantae > Streptophyta > Magnoliopsida > Asterales > Asteraceae > Flaveria > Flaveria floridana. Next base: position 5,522 of record BJCO01361800.1, on the reverse strand, counting down.
ATGTATGGTAGATGTGAGTTCTCCCTCTCCTTTTTCTTCATCAAATTAAACAAGATTCCTTTATTATAATCAATTTAGTATTCTCAACAAAGTTACTTTTATTAATAGATTGTTATTTTCTCGCTTAATGAATATTATTCTGTTCAATCATATTTTTATGAATCTCGGTATGAAATGAAAGAATCGCCAATGAATATAATATTATATTAGGGGAGGATTGGGGGTGGTGGTGGGTTGATAATTTTTCCGGTAATATATTGCTGTAGTAGAATGTAAATAGAGAAATAGCGAGTGTGAATACTACTCTCAGGCTGCTTCTAGAATGTTCTGAATTGACTTTCAATGATTAAGGTTAGAAACAAAAATTTAAATGACAGTTGAAAAAGCTCAGGAGAACGACGTAGCTTGTATTGCGACCATCCTACGCAAAAACAATGAGGAAGTTAAGACGAATTGTCAACGACAATAGTCGCTGGAGTTCAGTCGGAAGAATCTAGCCGTTACTAGTTGTTGTTACGTTTACGCCGGATATGAGCTCGAGGAGCTCAAGAAGCATATTCAATTGACTCCATATCATTTCCATGGGAATCAGACTATTCACCATCATTGCACGGCACCTGAAGCGAGCTTAAAACTAGCTCTGAATGTCGATCTCGGTACGGGCGGCGGCTATAGTGGCCCTTGCACGAACTCGTGTGAAGGTGACGTCAATGGTAACGGCGGCGGTCGCGGGTTTGAGGGCAACAACGGCGACGGTGGTGGTGATGGTAATAGCAACGAGGATGAAGGTGAGGGTGAGAATGACGGTGATGGGGAGAGTGATGGTGACTGTTGGAGTAATAGCTTTGGATGGTAGATGTGAGTTCTCGCTCCCCTTTTTCTTCATTATATTAAACAAGGTTCCTTTATTATAATCAATTTACTAGTCTCACCAAAGTTGCTTTTTTAATAGATTGTTATTTTCTCGCTTAATGAATATTATTCTCTTCAATCATATTCTTATGAATTCGGTACGAAATTAAAGAATCGCCAACGAATATAATATTATATTAGGGGAGGATTGGGAGTGGTGGTGTGCTGATGATTTTTTCGGCAATATATTGCGGCAATGGTGGTGTGAAAACTACTCTCAGACTGCTTCTAGAATGTTCTGAATTGACTTTCAATGATTGAAGTTAGAAATACAAATATAAATGGTAGTTAAAAAAGCTCAAGAGAATGTCGTAGCTTGTATTGCTGCCATCCTATGTAAAAACAATAAGTAAATTCAGACGAATTATGGACGACAATAGTCGCCGGAGTTCAGTCGGAAGAATCTAGCCGTTACTAGTTGTTGTTACGTTTACGCCAGATATGAGCTCGAGGAGCTCAAGAAGCATATTCCATGACTCCATGTCATTTCCATGGAAATCGGACTCTTCACCATCATCGCACGGACCCGAAGTGAGCTTAAAACTAGCTCTGAATGTCGATCCCGGTACGGGCGGCAACAATAGTGGCTCTTGCACGAACACTTGTGAAGGTGACGTCAATGGTAACGGCGGCGGCCGCGGGTTTGAGGGCAACGACGGCGACGGTGGTGGCGATGGTAATAGCGACGAGGATGAAGGTGAGGGTGAGTGTGACGGTGACGGTGAGAGCAATGGTGACTGTTGAAGTAATAGCAATGGATGGTAGATGTGAGTTCTCCCTCTCCTTTTTCTTCATCAAATTAAACATAGTTCCTTTATTATAATCAATTTAGTATTCACATCAAAGTTGCTTTTTTTAATAGATTGTTATTTTCTCGTTTAATGAATATTATTCTGTTCAATCATATTCTTAAGAATCTCGGTACGAAATTAAAGAATCGCCAACAAATATAATATTATATTAGGGGAGGATTGGGGGTGGTGGTGGGCTGATGATTTTTCCGGCAATATATTGCAGCAGAGGAATGTAAGTAGAGAAATAGAGAGTGTGAAAACTACTCTCAGTCTGCTTGTAGAATGTTCTGAATTGACTTTCAATGATTGAGGATATAAATAAAAATATAAATGGTAGTTCAAAATGCTCAGGAGAACGTCGTAGCTTGTATAGCTACCATCCCATTCAAAAACAATGAGGAAGTTAAGGCGAATTGTGAACGACAATAGTCGTCGGAGTTCAGTCGGAAGAATCTAGCCGTTATTAGTTGTTGTTACGTTTACGCCGGATATGGGCTCGAGGAGCTCAAGAAGCATATTCAATTGACTCCATGTCATTTCCATGGCAATCAGACTCTTCGCCATCATCGCAGGGGACCCGAAGTGAGCATAAAACTAGCTCTAAATGTCGATCACGGTATGGGCGGCGGAAATAGTGGCTCTGGCACGAACTCTGGTGAAGGTGACGTCAATGGTAAGGGCGATGACCGCGGGTTTGAGGGCAACGATGGCGACTGGGGTGGCGATGGTAATAGCGACGAGGATGAAGGTGAGGGTGAGAGTGATGGTGACGGTGAGAGTAATGGTGACTGTTGGAGTAATAGGTGTTGATGGTAGATGTTAGTTCTCCCTCTCCTTCTTCTTCATCAAATTAAACAAGATTCCTTTATTATAATCAATTTAGTATTCTGACCAAAGTTGCTTTTATTAATTGATTGTTATTTTGTCGCTTAATGTATATTATTATATTCAATCATATTCTTATGAATCTTGGTACGAAATTAAAGAATTACCAACGAATATAATATTATATTAGGGGAGGATTGGGGGTTTGTGGAGGGCTGATGATTTTTTCGGCAACATATTGCGGCAATGGAATTTAAGTAGAGAAGTAGTGAGTGTGAAAACTACTCTCAGGCTGCTTCTAGAATGTTCTGAATTGACTTTCAATGATTGAGGTTAAAATAAAAATATAAATGGCAGTTCAAAAAGCTCAGGACAACGTTGTAGCTTATATAGCTGCCATCCCACGCAAAAACAATGAGGAATTTAAGACGAATTGTCACCGACAATAGTCGCCAGAGTTAAGTCGGAAGAATCTAACCGTTACTAGTTGTTGTTACGTTTACGCCGGATATGAGCTCGAGGAGCTCAAGAAGTATATTCAATTGACTCCATGTCATTTCCATGGCAATCAGACTCTTCACCATCATCGCACGGGACCCGAAGTGAGCTTAAAACTAGCTCTGAATGTCGATCTTGGTACGGGCGGTGGCAATAGTGGCTCTTGCACGAACTCTTATGAAGGTGACGTCAACGGTAACGGCGGCGGCCGCGGGTTTGAGGGCAATGGCGGGACGGTTGTGGCGATGGTAATCGCGACGAGGATGAAGGTGAGGGTCACAGTGATGGTGTCGGTGAGAGAAATGGTGACTGTTGGAGTAATAGCTATGGATGGTAGATGTGAGTTTTCCCTCTCCTTCTTCTTCATCAAATTAAACAAGATTCCTTTATTATAATCAATTTAGTATTCTCAACAAAGTTACTTTTATTAATAGATTGTTATTTTCTCGCTTAATGAATATTATTCTGTTCAATCATATTCTTATGAATCTTGGTATGAAATTAAAGAATCGCCAATGAATATAATATTATATTTGGGGAGGATTGGGGGTGGTGGTGGGTTGATAATTTTTCCGGTAATATATTGCGGCAGTAGAATGTAAGTAGAGAAATAGAGAGTGTGAATACGACTCTCAGGCTGTTTCTAGAATCTTTTGAATTGACTTTCAATGATTGAGGTTAGAAATAAAAATAAAAATGGCAATTCAAAAAGCTCAGGAGAACGCCGTAGCTTGTATAGCTGCCATCCTACGCAAAAATAATGAGGAAGTTAAGACGAATTGTCAACGGCAATAGTCGTCGGAGTTCAGTCGGAAGAATCTAGCCGTTACTAGTTGTTGTTACGTTTATGCCGGATATGAGCTCAAGAATCTCAAGAAGCATATTCAATTGACTCCATGTCATTTCCATGGAAATGAGACTCTTCACCATCATCGCACTGGACCCGAAGTGAGCTTAAAACTAGCTCTGAATGTCGATCTCGGTATGAATGTTCTAAATTGACTTTTAATGATTGAGGTTAGAAATAAAAATATAAATGGCAGTTCAAAAAGCTCAGGAGAACGTCGTAGCTTGTATTCCGGCCATCCTACGCAAAAATAATGAGGAAGTTAAGACGAATTGTCAACGCCAATAGTCGCTAGAGTTCAACGACAAGAAGCGTTTCAATTGACTCCATATCATTTCCATGCGAATTAGACTCTTCACCATCATCGCACGGGGCCTGAAGTGAGCTTAAAACTAACTCTGAATGTCGCCCTTGCACGAACTCTTGTGAAGGTGACGTCAATGGTAACGGCGGCGGTCGCGGGTTTGAGGGTAACAGCGGCGATGGTGGTGGCGATGGTATTAGCGACGAGGATGAAGGTGAGGGTGAGAGTGACGGTGATGGGGAGAGCAAGGGTGACTGTTGGAATAATAGCTATGGATGGTAGATGTGAGTTCTCGCTCCCCTTCTTTTTCATTATATTAAACAAGGTTCCTTTATTATAATCAATTTACTATTCTCACCAAAGTTGCTTTTTAATAGATTGTTATTTTCTCGCTTAATGAATATTATTCTGTTCAATCATATTCTTATGAATCTCGGTATGAAATTAAAGAATCGCCAATGAATATAATATTATATTAGGGGAGTATTGGGGGTGGTGGTGTGCTTATGATTTTTTCGGCAATATATTGCGGCAATGGAATGTAAGTAGAGAAATAGAGAGTGTGAAAACTACTCTCAGACTGCTTCTAGAATGTTCTTAATTGACTTTCAATGATTGAAGTTAGAAATACAAATATAAATGGTAGTTCAAAAAGATCAGGAGAATGTCGTAGCTTGTATTGCTGTCATCCCATGCAAAAACAATAAAGAAGTTAAGACGAATTGTGAACGACAATAGTCACCGGAGTTCAGTTAGAAGAATCTACCCGTTACTAGTTGTTGTTATGTTTACGCCGGATATGAGCTCGAGGAGCTCAAGAAGCATATTCCATGACTCCATGACATTTCCATGGCAATCAGACTCTTCACCATCATCGCACGGGACCCGAAGTGAGCTTAAAACTAGCTCTGAATGTCGATCCCGGTACGGGCGGCAACAATAGTGGCTCTTGCACGAACTCTTGTGAAGGTGACGTCAATGGTAACGGCGGCGGCTGCGGGTTTGAGGGCAACGACGGCGACGGTGGTGACAATGGTAATAGCGACGAGGATGAAGGTGAGGGTGAGAGTGACGGTGACGGCGAGAGCAATGGTGACTGTTGAAGTAATAGCTATGGATGGTAGATGTGAGTTCTCCCTCTCCTTCTTCTTCATCAAATTAAACATGGTTCCTTTATTATAATCAATTTAGTACTCTCATCAAAGTTGCTTTTTTTAATAGATTGTTATTTTCTCGTTTAATGAATATTATTCTGTTCAATCATATTCTTAAGAATCTCGGTACGAAATTAAAGAATCGCCAACAAATATAATATTATATTAGGGGAGGATTGGGGGTGGTG
>BJCO01361799.1:0-33199 GCA_018326465.1 Flaveria floridana | reverse complement strand
CCTCTCCTAATGGCTCTTATCCAGCCCTTTTCTGACGCTGCCAAAACCACTCACAACTCACACAAGTTTGCATTCAAACTCTCTCCCACAAATTATGGTTACTGGAAAGCTATTCTTCAACCTTTTTTGGTTACAAACAACTTGTATGGCTATGTGGATGGTTCCATCCCCTGTCCATCGGCTACCATTGAACCAGCCGCATCATCAGCAGATCAACCTGCACTCAGGCCACAACAAAACCCAAATCATCCCATATGGCTCTCGAATGATGCTCATGTTCGCATGCTCATTCTGTCAACCATATCCGAATCAGCCTTTGGTCATGTTCAACACACCACCTCATCACGTGATCTATGGCAGGCTCTTGAGCGAGCATATGCCCCCAACACCATCTCACGTGAGTTTACCCTTAAACAACAACTACTAAAAATTGAGATGAAAAGTGACGAGACACCATCAGCCTATCTTGAACGAGCACAAGAATACGCAGATGCCCTGGCGAATATCGGTGAACCTGTCAAGGATAAAGACCTTGTCATGCTAGTTGTTGCTGGTTTACGTGATGAATATCAGTCTCTCAAAGGTAACCTAGTTTCTCGACAAATCCCTCCAGCTTTTAGTGAATTACATGCCTTGCTTTCTGATCATGATTTTCTGGTCCGGAAGTCTGTACCCACTGTCCCTCCTACCCAAGCCTTCACAGCCATAAACAGCCCTATTTTACCCACCCCTAAACCTCTCGGCAACAACCCCAACCCCACCATTCAAGCCCTGCAACAACTTGTTACTCAACTCAGCCTCCAATCCTCATCCTTCTCTCCTGCCCCACCACCACCTCAAGCTTTTTACACCAACCGATCTGGACATTCCAGGGGCCGTGGTCAAAACAGTCGACGTGGGAGAGGTTCTTATAACAACAATACCAACTACAACAGCACTCGCAATCCCACTAACAATAACCGTAACCCCTTTCCATGGGCTTCTACACAAACTACTGTTTATGGAACATGTAATCGATGTGGCATTGGACACATCCCTTCTCAATGCCCAAACCGGGATCCTGCTACCATTCGGGGTCGATCACCATCTGCTAATTATGCTGATGTTCATTCTCAAGCTTCACCAAATTGGCTTCCCGATACCGGTGCTACTGGCCATGCGTCTCCTGAACTTTCCAACTTTGACTATTCTGAATCATACCTAGGTGGGGACAATCTTTTTGTTGGCAACGGTAAGGCCCTTCCCATTCTTCATGTTGGCTCATCTCATTATTATTCTCCAAACAAAACCTTTGTACTTAAAAATATACTCCATGTTCCTGCACTTAAACAAAATCTTCTTTCGGTTCAACAATTTTGTCGTGATAATAACGTGTTCTTTGAATTTCACTCTGAGTTCTTTTGTGTGAAGGACAAGTCTACACTCACTACCCTCCTCACGGGTCCCAGCAATGATGGTCTCTATTCATTCTGTCTTCCTAGGATTCAGGATGTTCCTAAAGTTGCATTCTCCACCTCTCGTGCCTCCTCCAAGACTTGGCATCAACGACTTGGTCACCCACACCATCAGCTTTTAAATTCTATGTTTTCAAAGTATTGTTTACCTGTTTCGGATCGATCTTCTGGTTTTTATTGTGACTCTTGTTTTGTGGGAAAATCTTCTAAACTTTCTTTGCCTTTATCTGATTATAATAGTTCACATGTTTTAGATTTGGTTGTTTGTGATGTTTGGGGTCCTTCACATGTTCCCTCCTATGATGGTCATCATTATTTTTTGTTGTGTGTGGATCATTATTCTAAATTCATGTGGTTTTTCCCATTAAAACTTAAATCTGATGTGTTTGCTGTTTTCAAACAATTCATAACTATGGCAGAACGCCAATTTAAAACAACACTCAAATCAGTTCAAACTGATTGGGGAGGTGAGTTTCGCAAACTATCCCCATTATTTTTGGAACGCGGTATTATACATCGACTTTCTTGTCCACATACAAGTGAACAAAATGGAGTTGTTGAGCGACGACACCGACATGTTGTCGAAACTGGACTTACATTACTTGCCCAATCCCACGTTCCACATAAATTTTGGCACTTTGCTTTTAGCACCGCAGTTTATCTCATAAATCGAATGCCCTCTCGCTCCAACTCTCATGTGTCCCCTTTTGAACTTATTTTCCGACGTAAACCCGATTACTCTTTTCTTCGAGTTTTCGGGTGCCAGTGCTATCCCCATCTTCGAGCATACAATTCTCACAAAATGGACTTTCGATCCATTCCATGTGTCTTCCTTGGCTACAGCACCTCACATCATGGCTATAGGTGCTTTGATCCCAAAACCGATCGTCTTTATGTAGCCCGTCATGTTCGATTTCACGAACATGCTTTCCCGTTTCAACCATCACCAGTTCCCTCCCAACCGAAACCTACACCACCATCTCCTTATTACTCCTCATATCCAATCCCACAGCCTATGACATCGGCCCACCCCAATTCCTCACCGGTCCATACTTCACCTACTACCACCCAAATCTCTTCTACTCCTAACTCATCACCCATACCCGTTCCTCCTCCTCCACCGCCCCCTCGCACACGTCCACCAAATCTCAGACCTAACCCAAAACAGCCTAACCGATACAGCCCTTCTGCCCATCACACCTACGTCGCCATAGATACCGAACCTACCTCTTTTGACCTTGCTAACAAAGACCCCCACTGGCGGAAAGCTATGACTGACGAATATTCGGCTCTTGTTCAGAATGGCACATGGTCTTTGGTACCACGTCCTTCAAATACCAATGTTGTGGATTGCAAATGGGTATACAAATTAAAACAAGATCAAACTGGGGCTGTCACACGTTACAAAGCGCGTTTGGTTGCCAAAGGTTTTCGTCAACAACCGGGTGTGGATTATCATGATACATTTAGCCCGGTTGTCAAAGCCACTACTATTCGTGTTGTTTTGTCTCTTGCTGTTACAAGAGGTTGGTCTTTACGACAATTGGATGTGCAAAATGCGTTCTTGCATGGTGATCTCCAAGAAACAGTTTATCTACAACAACCGCCTGGTTTTGTTAATCCACAGAAACCAGATTATGTGTGTCTCCTTCATAAATCTCTTTATGGACTTAAACAGGCACCCCGGGCATGGTTTCATCGGCTATCCTCCGTCTTATGTGCCTTCGGTTTTCGAGGATCCAAAACTGATCCTTCATTGTTTATTTACTCCGTCGGTAAGACCTTGTTATACATGTTGGTCTATGTGGATGACATTATTCTCACCGGCAATGACCCCGCTGCCATTAACAAGGTAGTTCATCATCTCAGTACCACATTTGCTGTTCAAGATCTTGGGAATTTGTCCTACTTTTTGGGAATTGAAATCGTTCGTCGTGACAGAGACATTATTCTGTCTCAGAAAAAATATATTTTGGACCTACTTCGACGAGCCGGACTTTCTCAGGCCAAACCCGTCCCATCTCCTATGACAACTTCTGCTAATCTCAGACTTGATGACAGCTCTCAGTATGATAACCCGGTTCGGTATCGACAAATAGTTGGGGCACTTCAGTATGTTACATTGTCTCGACCTGACCTTACTTTTGCAGTCAACAAAGTCTGCCAATTCATGCAATCTCCTACTGTTAATCATTGGTCAGCGGTCAAACGGATCTTACGATATCTTCAAGGCACAATTGATTTTGGTCTCTTATTACGTCATGATTCCGGCTCCTTACTTCATGCTTACACCGATGCATCTCTTACCGCCTTTTCTGATGCTGATTGGGCTGGATGCCCGGATGACCGTCGATCCACCGGGGGATTTGCTATCTATTTGGGTAAAAATCTTGTTTCTTGGGCTGCTCGAAAACAGAAGACTGTCTCTCGGTCATCCACAGAATCTGAATACAAGGCATTGGCAGACACTGTTGCTGAACTAACTTGGCTTGAGACACTTCTGCGAGAACTGTGTTTTCCGGTTTCCACTGCACCTACATTGTGGTGTGACAACTTAGGAGCTACCTACTTATCTGCTAATCCTGTCTTTCATGCTAGAACAAAACACGTTGAAGTTGATTTTCACTTTGTTCGCGAAAAAGTTGCTCAGCGGAAACTAGCAGTTCAATTTATATCTACACAAGACCAGATTGCTGATGTTTTTACCAAAGCATTACCTTCACAACGGTTTTTGCATCTAAGGTCCAAGCTACAGGTCCAACCTCGGCCTTAGCTTGCGGGGGAATATTAGACAAATAAGTAATTAGTTAATATTAGAGGGTGTGCTATGTAAATGTATATTCTATTTATTCTCCATGTAATCTTCATTTGTAAATCACAATATTACGAGACAATTACCAAAATCAACTAAGTCTCATGGTGGACAAGCGTAGATTTAGAAGTAGGATTAGATTGTGTGTGAGTTCGTGTAAAAAACAAGAAGTCTATTTCTGGTGCATACTACCTTTTCAATTTTTTATGCAAAGACTTAAAGTTATTATTGTAATAATATTGTTTTTCTAATCATATTAAATGCATTAGTTATCTTGAAAAGTAAAAAGTGGAGGGAAAATGTTGCTGGACAACCCAACTTGGCCTGGCCAGTTACAGCCCTTTGTAAAAATGGTCGAACTTCGAGGTCAACTTGGATTGGTTCTGGTGTCATATCGATATGAACTTATTAGAACTCTTGATATCTACTTTACAAGCCATCACAAATAGTGGATTTTCTTTTTTGTGATGTTTGGAAATAAGGGGGTGTTTAGATGTGTGTTTAAACAATGAATGGCATTGACCAGTTTTGAGTGTTTTGGAAAACTGATTATTATTTTGTAAGAAACACTTAAAAACACTCATCTATAAATGGCAGCTCCAACTCATTTGTTTATAACTGGGTTGATCCAGACTATGCACAGGTTAAATGGATAAAGAATAGCTTAAAAGGAAATCGGTCAAACAGGCCAATAGTCCAAATTGTATTGTTATTGCACAAAGTGTCCTAAATTTTTGTTTAAACTAAGAATATAATGTAAATACATATATTTAGCAATCATATTTATCAATGTATGTTTATAAACACTTTTAAGCGTTTGGGGTTAACCAACCAGCCCAGTCCGTTATAAACTGTACCAAAAGATTACCCACTCATCACCTCTATGTGCACCCAAACACTTAAGATTGCAATATTTCTCTTGCAGATTTTAAAACCCCAATTTCAGTTTACACTTGTTAGCAATCTTATGTTTTGATAGCTTTGGTTATGTCTTATCAGATTACTTTCTTTTGCCAATAGTATGAGATATTCTGATACTTATTCATTGCATCCTTAGTTTAGCATCTTATTTTGAATTTTGGATTTAACCTAGGTGGACATGTGGACAACAGTGTACGGCTAATATCATTAGATGGTGCAAAAACCTTGGAGATAGCCCGAGGTCATTCTGCACCAGTCACATGTATGTCACTATCACCCGATAGCAATTATCTTGTTACTGGTTCCCGAGACACAATGGTTCTTGTCTGGAGAATACACCAATCAGGTGCACCGCGAACCAGCATATCAGAACCCCCCTCTGACTCAGCAAAACCAACTTCAGCAAACAGTAATACTATAAATAAAAATAGCTCGCCGGATAAAAACCGTAAAAGACGTATTGAGGGCCCGGTACAGGTAATTCGTGGGCATTTTGGGGAAGTAATTTGTTGTTGTGTTGATTCAGATCTTGGAGTTGTTGCCTCGTGCTCTGATTCTTCAGATGTTTTGCTTCATTCAGTGAGTAGGGGTAGGTTGCTTAGAAGGCTTGAGGGTGTGAAGGCACACATGGTTTGTCTTTCCCCAGCTGGTGTTGTGATTACTTGGAATAAATCATTACACACTCTGTCGACTCATACGATTAATGGGGTGAAAATTTCGCGAGCATATTTCCCGTTCTCTTGTAGTGTTTGTTGCATGGAGGTTTCTTCTGATGGACAGAGTCTATTGATTGGAGTGAATCCATGTTCTGAAAATATTGATGGCAGCAGAACCAAGTCTAAAAAGGAAGAAAGTGATGATGGTGATGCTGAATCAAATGAAGATGTTGGAATTGAAAGATTAGATATTACATTTCCTTCGATTTGCTTCCTTGATCTGCACTCTCTTAAGGTAAAATTGTAAGAGTTGTAATATCATGAGCCAAAAGAACTAAATTTCAACTTCAATATATGATAGTAGAGGCAGAAATTTCAATCCTTTTGGTTATGAATGGGTCAATCCAGGTTATGTTTAATATCTATAGGGATCAATGGATAATTTAGAAAAATAGCTTTAAGGGAAGGGTCGAAATTCATCCAAAGGGTGGGTATCTTATATGCAAAAGCCCTTTTTAAACTATTTTAAAAATTGGATTATTATCAACAAAATGTTATTTATGTAATCACATTTGAAACATTTGTTATTTGTAAAGAAAAAATAAATGGACAAAAAGTGTTTTGGGTCAACTCAATTCAACCTATATAAAAACTACCCCTTTTTTACCCGCTCCATCTATTTTGCCAATTTTGCCACATCCACTTTCTTCAGAAAAAGAAAAAGGAAGCTGCCAAATACACTCGAGGCTATAATTTTCGCATGAACATAATCATCTGTGTTAAGAGCTTTTTTTGCAGAGATTTTTTTTCTTCCAATTGGATGTAACATGTTTGTCAAAAAATGACGGAAAGGAATGAACCTGAAATAAATGGGATCTTTTTTTATCTCATTTCCACTCCCAAAAAATACGCGTCATAAAAAATTAAAGTTTCTCTTTTTAGGAAAAGGGTTTATCACTTCACTGAAACATTGCCTTTTTAAGCCAACTTGGCTTTCTCATTGCAAGCAAGCCATCATATAAAAACAAATTTTCACTATTTGAAAAATGAATGTAGGAAAGCAGGGTTTTACTTCACACTTGGTTGAAATCCACTCATTCTTGTATACTAGTGTGTACTTCCTTTTTTTCCATTTTCTCAAACTGGTGGTTATCTGAAACAAAAGGCCGAATACAATGGTTTAAAAAGCATCGGATGCCATTTTGTTTGTAAAAAGTATTTGATTTTTGTCTCAAGGTCAATTTGATGACAAGCATATATACACTTTGACAGGTATTTCACACACTAGAACTGAAAAAGGGGCAAGATATAACAACACTAGCAGTGAACAAAGATAACACAAATCTGTTGGTTTCAACAGCTGACAAACAATTGATTGTATTCACCGATCCTGCTGTAAGTTGACAAAACTATCCTTGATCTTCTATAGTTATTCTCGAGCCCTGAATCTCCAGGCTTAGAGTATATATTCAATGTTCTCTCTTGCCTTTTTAAATGTCAGAAAACTGATACACTCTTCTCATGAATCCTTTTTGATTTTTTTATAGAATAATAATCTATATACAGGAACACGGAATATAAGCATTCTAGTGACATTTTTGGTTCTTTAGTCGCTCTCTATGACTTCACCGTATATAAAAAGGGCCTTGTTATATTGGTTAGGTTTATCTGGATAAGCTATACACTATACACATAACAACATAAACATGTTAAACTGGGAAAAGGAAATCATCAACTGTCTCCTCATAAAGTTTAACAGCATGTATTAGTCACTCGATTCTTTTGAAATAGCTGTACCATGTGACAAAATGTTATTTGCAATTTACATGTGCATTGGGTACTTGCTGGCAGAAACTTATCTACTGATGGATTATCATCTTTTTATCACTTCAAAATAATTTGGTCATTCTTGTTTATAGAATTGAAAGATCCTAATATAGTTTCAACTTGCTAATACCTGTTCTATTCTGACAGCTATTTGGGTACAAATGTTAAGGCATCATGTTTTACCGGGTAGTTGGTTACTTTGTATCTTTGACAGGTCAAAAAGGTAATATTTAGGATAGTCACTAACAAGGAAACGGGTTGTAAAACTCCAACTGTATTTAAATTCTTAGTACCTATAGATTATTTTTATAATTAATAAATTATCATTGTGATAATAAATTATTTATATCATAGTTTCACATTAACCATCTATGAGGCTCCAAAAAGGTCAAGAAAGGTCAAAAAGGTCAGCAGAGCCTGTTTTGGCTTGTACTAGAAGCTTACCCATTTTAATGTGTACCCAATCTGTCCCATTTTGCTACTACGTCGGTTCTAACTAGGGTGGATGTTTCAGACCTATCTTCAACTTATGTAGTGTTGACTTTCTTTGACTTGTGTTGTTTCTTGTAGTTGAGTTTGAAGGTTGTGGATCAAATGCTTAAGCTCGGTTGGGAAGGTGAGGGGCTTAGTCCTTTCATGAAGTAAAGAACCTCAGCTCCATGTTTGTGTTGTTCCACTATTGTGATCCCTGCCTCCTTGACCACGAGTTGACAAGTCAACGGGAGAGACTATTTTTTGACAATTCCTTTTCAACGGAACCGAAGTTGACACGCAGATTCAGTAACTGGTGTTATCGTGGTGTAACATTATGTTTCCTGGGTGGGGAACTTCTTCTTGGTATATAAAAACTATATACATCGATTTGAGCTTATTAGATGTACTATAGATACATTTTTTCTGTGGAATTCGACTGTGTTGTAAGTTGTTACCACCATGAAAGTGGCAGTAGCATTTGAGGTCGTGCATTTTTGTCTCCAACTTTTGAAGGAGGGTTTTAGTATGTGTGATGCTGATGATAGTAGAGAGTATTGTTTTTTTTGATGTAAAACCAGATATGTTGTGGAAGGAAGCTAAGTTCATATTAGTCCAAATCTTGTCAAAAAAAAATAAAATCTGACTCTTGATGTCGTTGGGGTTATTCGTCACTTCATCTGAAGTTTTGTCACTTCATCAGAGCAAACCAAAAATTAGAAAATAATGAAACCGTGTGATTGACAAACAGGTTTGATATAAAACATAATTACATGAAGAATATAGTTATTTATGAATTTTTGGAGATTCTTATTATAAACAAACATACACCGATTGAAGTTTTGAAGATACGTACAAAAGATTACATCTTCTCTCTCAGGTCTAGTACAATGATACAAACAATTTTAAAAACTATTTTACCATTTTTGTGCACAAGATGATAGTTGCTTTTTCATAATCATCCAAAAGAAGTTTGTTTTGCTCAAAGCATGTAAATGTTATTTGTAATTGGGTTGCATAGCAACAAAGTAGATAAGGTAATTCTAAATTAGGTTACTAACAAGTCAAATGTTTATTTGATTATTCGAATTTAAACCTAACTCCAAATTACAAACTTCCTAATCGAGCTTGAATCAAATATGTTTAACAGAATCATGGATTCTTATTTATATTACCGAGTTATATGCACTCCAAATCAAACCTAAATTCTTTCTCATCCAAAGCTCTATGTCTTCATGTATGCCAAGCTATAAATTGAGATATGTTTTTTTAAGGTTCTATTGTCAACTAAGGTTTTTCTTGGCTCGTTTCAAGCCAAAGAATAACAAAATGTTTATTTTTTAACGTCAAATCCACAATGCTTTAAACTACACCATAGATTGCTTCCTATCAAGTTTGAATCTGAGTTAATTTTAAAGAGTATTCACCTTTTACTACTAGACTACAATCCACGTGACACTAACAAGCATGTGTACAAATGCACTCTCCTCGAGGCACAATTTGCACAAAAAAGTCCCAAGGTTTAAATTGCAACTCTTAAATTCTCCAAGGTTCATTTCTGTAATTTAGCTGCAGAAGCAATAGTGGAACACCCTCAATATAGGATTTGACTGAAGTGAATGAACGAAAGAAATAGTCAAAATCGTATATACAACACCCCAACTTAACCTTCACCGTTACCGCCACCGGAGGCCACCGTATTCCGCCGTGATCCTACCGTTATCTCCACACTCACCGGAAGATTCAGAGTATATGTGGAGATAATTGCACCTATTTCAATCCAATTCCATGATCTACACGCACCCTTGATGATTCAGGTGATTCAGATCTCACTGTTTGTAATGTCTAATTGTGCGTCAATCGAGATGTTGCTTTATTATGTTTAACTTTAGCGAATGCTTTTGTTTGATTAGGTAATTGCTGGTTGAAGATTTTGGGAGATTGGTAGAGGATGGAGAAGTCGAGTACTCTAGACTACATCAACCAGATGTTTCCTACAGGTCAGTTTATTTCAGCTTCTATGCGTCTTTACATGTGTGATTTAGTTATTAGATCAGATCGTGGTGGGATGCTTATGTTATTGAAAGTTCACACAGCGTGGAAGTAGTATTGTATACGGGAAGGACACTGCTGAAACATCTGGTCTGAATGAATTATGTTAGATGATTAGCGGTTTTAGGCTGAGGGGATCTTGTAGACGATGGAAGTAATGTACTAATGAATAGCTGACATTGATTCATACAGAACTAAAGTATGTTCTTCAAATCAAGCCTGAATATTTGCCTCCTTTATCCCAGGATGGGGAAGCAATGTACAGGATATGAAACACAAACATACACATGCTAAACAAAACCTATTATCTCAAACTACTAGTATGTCCAGGCTAAAAAGTAAACCAACAGAAATTGGAAGAAGGGCACCCCAAGACGCAAACATAAGAGGTGCATTTATAAAACTAAGTAGAAATCACCAAGTTATGACTTCTTGAGGATTTTGAAATTGTAACACCTACAAATGCAAATCAATGGCTTTTATCATATAATGCTTCTCGTGTCCCAATCTCTATCTGCATAGTTTTGTTGATCTCAATGATGCTTAGATTAGGTTTTCCTGTATTTTGACATTGTGGAATTTTCGCTTTCCAGAGGCATCTCTATCGGGTGTAGAGCCACTGATGCAAAAAGTACACAATGAGATACGCATTGTGGATGCTGAAATTCTAACGGCTGTTCGTCAGCAGGTGAATATGTGTTCTCCGATGGCTTTTCTTGCTTTTAATCATAAAAAAGTTACATTTGGGATATCAGTTATTCTTTGTGATCTTGTGATCCCGATTATATCTTACCTTTGAATGATTGTGTGATCAAGTAATGGGTCTATTTATTTATTGATTTAATTGAGGGTAACCTTGGCACTTTATTGTTTAAATTTTTACATCCAGAGTAATTCAGGATCAAAAGCAAAAGAGGATCTGGCTGCAGCTACAAGTGCTGTGAAGGTCTGTTGACATTCTATGTATTATTGTCAAATGGGACTTTTTCATACTGAAAGTTTCAATACACGAGCCTTTTTTTTAAGAATCACACTATTTATGTTGCCTTTGTTGCTATTATTCTACTGTAGGAACTCATGTATAAAGTCAGAGAAATTAAAAGCAAGGCCGAGCAAAGTGAAACAATGGTTCAGGAAATATGTCGTGACATTAAAAAGCTGGATTTTGCAAAGAAGCACATAACAACTACCATCACAGCCCTCCATCGTCTTACCATGCTTGGTTTGTGCTCCAATCATGACTTTCAGTAAAAGATATTCTGATGCATAGTCTGAAAATGATTTTTGTTAGTCTACAAGTTCTTACAGTAATACTCCACTTTATTTATCACAGTATCTGCCATCGAACAACTTCAAATAATGGCTTCAAAGCGACAATATAAAGAGGCTTCTGCACAGTTGGAGGTATGTCCAATGTTTGTTACCTGTTAACAAATTGCATAAGAATAACCTACGTTTGATGTACATTATGACATCCAAACCTTTATATTATAAAGCTATTACAAAAGCTTTTGGTAAAAGGTGCTATACATTTTTCATTATAAAAGGAAGCGCAACATTGATGGAGAACCTGGGTGACT
Source organism: Flaveria floridana (assembly GCA_018326465.1). Classification (NCBI taxonomy): domain Eukaryota; kingdom Viridiplantae; phylum Streptophyta; class Magnoliopsida; order Asterales; family Asteraceae; genus Flaveria; species Flaveria floridana. Next base: position 21,426 of record BJCO01361799.1, on the reverse strand, counting down.
AATCCAGAAATATTTTTCTGGCATGAACATCTGTGTTATTGTATAATATACATGTCTTTTTATATGTTTTAGGCTGTCAGTCAGTTGTGTAGTCATTTTGATGGCTACAGAGATAACCCAAAGATCACCGAGCTAAGAGATAAGTTCAAGAACATCAAACAAATTCTCAAGTCTCATGTGTTTTCTGATTTCTCCAGGTGTGTAAATTTTATGCTTTTTTTTTGGAATAAATCACTGTTATTTACATCTCTATCATGAACCTACTGAAGTTCTCTGTAGTCTGACCATGTTGGTCTCTTTTATATTGTTTTTGTAAAACATCCTGTAAACTATTCAACTTGATATATAAACAAACATCATTGTTGTAATTTAGTGATCGTCATTTTCTTTTTTTCTTTTATCCCAGCTTAGGTACAGGCAAAGAGACCGAGGAAAGTAATTTGCTGCAGCATTTATCAGATGCTTGCTTGGTTGTTGATGCACTGGAGCCATCAGTGAGAGAAGAGTTGGTGAAGAACTTTTGTGATAGGGAACTTATTTCTTATCAGCAGATATTTGAAGGAGCTGGTTTGTTTTTTATTTTTCTTAATTACTTTGTTTATTTAGCTAAAACTGTAAGTACGTTTTCTGAAAACCTCTTGCATTTGATCAGAGCTAGCAAAGTTGGATAAAACGGAGAGGAGATATTCTTGGGTCAAACGTCGCTTAAGAACAAATGAGGAGATATGGAAAATCTTTCCCACTTCGTGGCATGTTGATTATCTGCTCTGTATTCAGTTCTGCAAGTTGACCAGGTTTGTTGTTTCATTCTTCAAATATACGGAATTGTTTGTATATCTTGAACCATCGAGGGAATAGTCCTTTTTGAAATGACATTGATCATGCTAAATACTATTGTTCATGTTATCTTTTCTAGATAAATTATTGGCATATTTTCTTTATTATAGGACACAAATCGAGGATATTTTGGAAAACTTGAAAGAGAAGCCAGATGTTGGAACCCTGCTGATGGTAAATTCTGTAGTAGCATTGTTCAACCGTTATATTAATCACTGTATTTCATTCTCGACATTGGGATGTGTCTATGTTATATCCTTCTTTTGCTTGAATTTGTGTATATATAATCAATCATGTTACTTACTCGACACTTCATTTTAGTTCTTAATTTAAATGATATATATTATATTTACTTCCCCTAGTCATTTAGAGTTCCTTCAGCTTGTAATTTATAATGCTTTCTCATTATACGCATCTCCTATGAGTTTGAGATAAAATGTTTGTTCTTGCTGTTCTTTTTAACCAAAGTGATTGTAGTAATTGTATACGCTGTACATCTTCCTTGTTAAGGTCTATATTGAAACTCTTCTTGATACAATGGCTGAATATGCTAAGTATACATGTTTCTTGCAGTTTAGTCTCTTCATTATTATCATGACACCTAATTCTGGACTTTTGTTGGTTCTGGAATGATGTGCAGGCATTGCAGCGGACAATAGAATTCGAAGAAGAGTTGGCAGATAAATTTGGTGGTAGTGGTAGTAGCAGAACCATAACAGATGGCTTGGAGGAAACAGATAAAACAGAAAATAATAATCAAACTGTACTAGACATTCGGAAGAAGTATGAGAAAAAGCTTGCTGCACATCAGGAGGATGATGTAAATTGTTTTTTTATTCCTATTTTAGTTTTCTTTTCAAATTTCTGAAACTTTCTTCTTTACAAACATGTTCTTATACTGTCAGGATAAAGATTTAGCAGTGCCTGGAGCTGGGGTAAGTTTTTACCTTTTCAATTGCAATTTTAATGGCTTAAATTTTTACATTTAATAGCAGCAGAATGTGGTTCCTTTCTAGAGATACATATTTCTAATCAGCCCTTGTTTTTGCATATTGGCCTATTTTGCCATCAACACATGATGCATGGAAAATAACTTTAGGACATTATTCTAACTGCTGTTGATGCATGGAAAATAGCTTTAGGACATTATTCTAACTGCAATTGAAGCATGGAAAATAACTCCAGGACATTATTCTAACTGGAAGGCTAGTTTTTTTAATCCGTGATTATTATTTCTCTCCACGAAAGGGTTATATTGTAGTTTTTGCAATAATGTTGTTCAAAATGGGAAAGTGTGTTATTGAAGAGTGTTTTTGGTACATGATATGATATTGTGGAAGTATGCATGCTTGGTCCTGAATCTTGAGTTGGATTTTCTTATAGCATCTATGCTTATCAACATTTAATAAATCATCTCATTTATTTTCAGGACTTTTAGGTTGCTATTTGCCTCCTATGTTTCATACTTACATTAATAACCGAGTATTGCTTTGTTTTGGTTTGTTATGGCAGTTCAACTTTCGTGGAATCATATCATCTTGCTTTGAACCACACTTGACGGTGTATGTAGAATTTGAAGAGAAGACGCTTATGGACAACCTGGAGAAGCTTGTTCAGGTTTTATCAGCATCTGCATTGATTTTCCTTTTTGACATATATTCTTATTTCTAGATATCATATGCTTATATGTTCAAACTTACAGGAGGAAACATGGGATATGGATGATGGAAGTCAAACTAGTATTTTATCCAGTAGTATGCAAGTAAGTTCTGCTAGGCAAGCTGGTGTACAGAACATACATAAAGATTCACTTTTATCCTTGGCAGTTGAACACACACAATTCTCCATGTGTTCAATATATAAGTTGAATTATACTTGTGTGCTATTTCCTATCATAAAGAATGGTGCTTTTGGATTGCTAACATAATACACTTTCTTTATATAAGGTATTTTTGATCATCAGAAGGAGCTTAAAGCGGTGCTCTGCCTTAACAAAGAACCAAACTCTGCTAAATTTATTCAGGGTCAGTTTTGGAATAAATTATTTATGTTTTGTCCACTATCATTACATTGTTCTATAGAAGTTTCTGTTCTTATTTAGTGTACTTATGGTTGTGCAAATGTTTTCTATATATGAAAGCTACACTTTCTCTTCCAATTTATTTATAGACTTTGTTAGATGAAAATATCATAACTATCCTTCAGTAGCTAATTAACCATCATGATTAACACAAATTCAACCAGTTTGGATGGAATATTGATTTTTTCATTCCCTTATGTGCAAATAATTGCTTGTTCCATTTGACTGATAGGTCTTTCAAAGAGTGCTTAAAGCTTATGCTACAAAGCTTTTTATGAAGTTGCCTAAAGGTGGCACAGGGATTGTTGCAGCTGCTACGGGGATGGATGGACATATCAAGGTTTTGTCCAGTTCTATAGACCCAACCTTATTCTTAACTATATATTTTTAACTTCCTGTTGTTAATACTAGTATTGCGTGACACTGAATGCAGACATCTGATAAAGATGAAAGGATGATATGCTATATCGTGAACACAGCAGAATATTGTCATAAAACGGTCAGATGTTCACCTGTCAATTGTCATTTTGTGTATTGGTGTGAGAATTAAAACCTTGTCTCAAAATTCGATCAGGTTTTAATTTTAATATTAGTTACTGATTTAATGTAAATTGGAATAATAATTGCCATTATTAACATGAGGTCATGTTACTCTTTTTCAAGAAAAGAATGCAATTGTAGAGAGAAAAGAGCTGAAACTTATTCACATCTTCTATTTAAGATCTAAAGATTATGTAGAGAGGTATATGACTTTTACAGGAGAAAAATAGATCTGGCTTTAATAACTTAAGCAATATTTGCTTAACTTTTTCAACATGAATACTAAATCTAATAACTAACCACTTCCTTAATATTAGGATCTTAATCCTTGTTAACTTGATATGTGTAGAAGCAAATAGCAAAGAGCAGATTAGAAAGCAAAGGATATTTTCATTTGTAATATCTCATCATTTAACGAGGAGGTTGAATGTATTAGAAGTAGACTTTAGGTAACTTTCAACCCGTTCACTTTCAACAAAAAGTTTTATTTGACCATTTGAGATAAACGCAATCCAAATTGACCTATTCGTAAATGAATGGTTTGAATTTGCCACCTCTAAAAGGCATAATGTGCTATAAAGTAGGACACAGTGAAAAGATAATATGGATACAACCAGTTTCGATTAATTAGAAATCCTTACCTAAGTTAGTAGGAGTTATTTGAAGTATTTGCTTTTACAGGCTGAAGAGTTGGCTGAGAATGTCTCCAAAATAATAGATACACAGTTGGCTGATGCTGTGGACATGTCAGAAGTACAGGTAAATATGTCTTATTATTCCAAGATGCACACATCTTATTATATTTCTATGATAGCTATGTCTCATATCTCCTCTTGAACATACTTTACTTACTTTTTTTGTACAGGATGAGTTCTCTGCGGTTATAACCAAAGCATTGGTAACATTAGTCAATGGATTGGAAACCAAATTTGACAATGAAATGGCGGCAATGACACGTGTTCCTTGGGGTACCCTTGAAAGTGTGGGCGATCAATCAGAGTAAGACACGAGTATATGAAACCTAAATGTATCGTGCTAAAGCATATTTTTACAAATTTGTTATGTTGCAGGTATGTCACCAACATAAAGATGATCCTTAATGGTAGCATCCCTGTTCTTGGAAGCCTTCTTTCTCCAGTTTATTTCCAATTCTTTTTAGACAAGGTGAATAGCCTTTCTGTTTCATATCTTGATATTCTTCTCAAGGATGTCACTTTAGTTTTTTTAGTCGTTTAGAGCTTTGTTATTTCTTTCTTAAGATATGTTGTGTGCCAAAAAGAAGTAGATCTACAGCGTTTGCTCTTTGCCTCATGTTTGTGGTTTCCTGTTGCATCATACACTTTGGGTCGTAGAAATGGAACCATATTCTTTCGATTAATAAGTAAATGCAATGTTCAAGCGTGCATATAGTTTAATCTCTAATATGTTCCTCCAAAATATAGAATGTTGCATTTAGTTTTATTTTTTTTAGGGAAGGACTCTTATTTATTATTAAGTTGATATTTTGGTCCTTGTACTTTTGACATTCTCATTGGTTTATAATCTTATCATTTTAATGCAGCTTGCATCATCTCTAGGTCCACGCTTCTATCTCAATATCTTCAAATGCAAGCAGATATCTGAGACCGGAGCTCAACAAGTACTCTTTTTTACTTCCTTTTCTCCTTGCAGTCTTTTTGATATTCAGAATGAAGACATGATAGCAGCTTACAGTGATGCCAACAATTATTGTTCTCGACTTTTGGTTGAGCGTAAAGTTGATGTGTTGTTTTTCTGCAGATGTTGTTGGATACTCAGGCCGTGAAGACAATACTTTTAGATATTCCATCACTTGGAAAGCAGGTAACATTTCAAATTCTACAAATATTGCAACTTTTTACCTTGGTTCACTGGATGTTTGGTTACTGTCAACTGTTTAGAATTCCTTCAAAAATAGGAAGGAGAGGAATATAATGAACCTAAGTTGACCTAAGCAATATTTTTCTACGTCCATTTCATGAAAGTTGCAATGTTTGACCCAAGGTTAACAAAGTTGATTGACTATTTGCTCACATATCTAAAATACCAGTCAACAAAGACGAAATGCAGGAATCTTATGGATCAATGTTGATGCCATTAAATTAAATCTAATGATGATATTCAATTTTGCACATACGGCCAGACATGTAAAGACATGTGTTGTCGTACTCATGGATGTAGGAAAGATAACGATGGATTCTATTGGATTGAAAATTTGCCAAAACTATTATGAAATATTTCAGAATTGGAAATTGAAGTAATATTACAGAAAAGAGGGGTTTATTTATTATTTTCTTTTTTGAATCTTGCATGAGCTCATACCTGTCACTGGTTTTTGACACTGTTTATTGTAATCAATTTACGTTTTTTGATGTAGCATGTTGTGCACTAAATTTTAAATTTGGGTGGTTTTTGGACACTGTTTACTGTAATCAATTTACATCTTCATGGTTTGATGTAGCGTGCTGTGTACTAAAATTTAAATTTGGGCTAATATGAAGTTCTGGTTTAACAATTGCTCAGCTAGAGTCCTATAGAATGTCTGTTGCAATACTTGGCATTTATTAAGCATGCCATTTTTTTTAATTAGAAATTGATTTAATTAGAAGTTGCTCTGAACAGACATCAGGAGCTGCTAGTTACTCAAAGTTTGTGAGCCGTGAGATGAGCAAAGCAGAAGCACTTTTAAAGGTTTGTGATTAACTTAGTGTCTTGACACCCTATTAAAAGTATTTAAAAGAAACTGTAAGCAAGTTACTATACAAATTTTGGCGGCAAGCATTCAAAACACAATGAAGAGCACACCTTTCACGCAATGTGACTACTACATGCAGAATTATAGTGATTTGTTACTGAAATTTGTACAAACACGAAGTGTTTATATGCATTGAAATTTTATTGGTTGCGTACAGGTTATCCTGTCTCCAGTTGACTCGGTGGCAGATACGTATAGCGCACTACTACCTGAGGGAACACCTTCAGAGTTCCAGCGAATCCTAGAGCTCAAGGTCGTACTGTACTTTTTGCTGGTGATGGGTTGGGGTGGGGGGCTTGCCAGGACTAAAAAGGCTAAGATCTTTTCTGGCTCGTCAAAAGATCAAGCCTTGGTTCAACTCTTATTGTTAGTGTTAATGGGTGTCGAATGGGTTCAACTCTTGCTGGGAGTCCAAGCCATGATAGCATTGCTCTCGAATTGTCAATTCCACCTCTAAAAGAAAATTTTCTGAAATTATTTCTGGACATTAGAAATGTTTTTCGATAACTAGAGTATTAAATCTTATTTTATTCATTATTTGGTTATACAGGGGCTGAAAAAGGCAGACCAACAAACAATATTAGAAGATTTCAACAAACGAGGGTCTGGGATCTCTCAAGTGCCGATTGCCACATCAGCAGTCCCAGGCCCGGCGATCCCAGCAGCGGCGGCTCCTACACCTCCTCCCGTGGTTAGCCAACTCTCTGGTGGGATCATTGCGTCTAGGGAGGACGTCCTCACCCGAGCAGCAGCACTTGGCAGAGGTGCTGCTACAACTGGCTTTAAACGGTTCCTTGCTTTGACCGAAGCGGCTAAAGACCGAACTGATGGGCCTTTCAGAAAACTCTTCAATGCATGAGCATGTTATAATCTATGTATGTCAGTGTTTTACCTCAATTTCACATATATAAAATATGTAATGAAGCAAAAGATTTGTTATATGTTTCGGTTACGGCTAGATGCTAAAGATCCAAGATTTTCAAGCAGAGTGTGTACTATTAACAATTTTTTACAGTAGATGCACTAGAATACTAGATGTTTTTCTTTTTCTACAATAACATATCTCGTGTGTGTACGTACTATCATTTTCCTTTTTGATTATTTTCATGATGCATTTATCACATATGTAACTTTATTTACTATTTCAATAGTTTTTTAAAACTTAAGTTGCTAAATCTGGTAGGAATGACAATGGATTAACAATGTTATTCATTGAATCATCAATCATGATATCTGAAAAGAACATGAACTACAAACATTTAATATATAATAAAAAAAACTTTTAGCTTCTTAGTTTAATAATGAACCCTAACCATAATTATTTATAGGACATTTATGCTTTTTTCAGAAGGTGGATGGGTCGTAGGAATCTATATCTCGTGCTTACATTTACTAGTAGCATTAGCTGAAATATAGCACATATAATACATTTCGAAATGAGATAATTAGAATAAAATTTATGATTAATAACTTAAAGGATGTAACAAGTACATTTTGAATATCAAAACATATATTTAACTCTAAAAAGAATTTAAAAATATGATATTTATACGGCAAATTAAAGTAGAGACCATGTTTTTATGTTACTTTTACATGTAAGTTACTTCTTAATAGTGTATCTTAAATCCGTACATCTGATGTCTGTCGTCTGTCAAATCAGTCATTTAAACTTCAAACTAAACGTTTAAACTTTAGTTTTTCAAGTTAAACAAACAAATAGTTATATAAAACTGTAAATAGACATCTATACAACCGTTTAACTCTTGCTGTTATACGTGAAATGTGAATAATATTTTAGTGGTGACCGGTGTGTATCCTGCCATATGCGCTTTCCATGTTTTTGTTGGTCCTAACCCATAACATTTTAACATGCAATCAACAAAAACTCAGCCCAACTCGTTTAACCCGTTGGTTCGACCCGACCCGACCCGACCCGTTTAACCAGTTATCCCATCCGAACGCAATCGCACGATAACTGAAATTCTTACCCTAGTCACCGGCATCTATCAGTAATCAAAACTCACCTAATAACGATGGACACCGGATCGGAGTTTACTTCCGGCCGCCGTGCCACGGCGGTCAACTCAGAGCAACAAAGTCAACCTAAACGGCTCTACCGTTCGATCTTCGAACTTCCGTCGGATTTTTTCGATTCATGCCGGCTGCTTGAATATCCTTCAGCCTCATCAACAGCTTTTATACCTGAAGTCGCTGCAACAGAGACTGTTGTTAAGGAAAGTAATGTTGAAGAAGAAGAATCGACCAAGGATAAAAGTGTTGGTTGTAGTGAGAGATGGACGTGTAATACCTGTAAAACCAGTTTTGAGTCGCTTCTGGATCAACGGTCTCACTTCAAGTCGGATTTTCATCGAATCAACGTAAATTCTCTTAAACTACTGATTAGTTTTGTGATTACGAAGCTGTTATGTTTGTTTCCCCTTGAATTTACGTGTTATATGAAGTTGAAAGGTTTCAGTTACATTGCTGCTGTAGCTTAGATTCAATCGTTGTTATCTCGCTATATGCGTTTTTACAGTTTTCATGAAATGTAATTTGTATGTACTACAGTTGCACTAGAATTATAGTTTGTTAGTTTATTTTGCTTGAATCCAAGTTATGACTTATGAGTATGGTACCCTCACTATAATAAAGGACAATCAATTCTCAGTAACAAAATGGATTTACTGCAGTGGAACCTTAGTAAGCATAGTTGGACCTTTATTTGTTTTTGTTTGATTATGTATAATTGTATGTCAGAATATGCATACTACCAAACACTGTTTTGAAATGAGTAGATGAATCCAAGCATTGGGATGCATATGCACCTTGATTCATATTAAATAAGCATATTTAGGTAGATAATTCTAGAGAAGACATCACTTTGAAATCTATTTGGTGAAAGTTTTATGGTATATGATGATAAGTTAGCTCCTGGATCGGGCTTTGTCCAGTAATGATTCAGTGATACTGAAACCACGTTTGCCAAAGTGTTGATATGTATATGAATTACTAGCATTGGGCTTCATCTGCTAGGATAAGAGGAAAATTATATTATAGAAGTGTTAACTACCCCTTCCCCCCTCGGGTTGGTGATAGCATGTCAGCTTATGTGGTAGCAGGCTAAGGCTTATTCTGACTTTTATCCAGCATAGGTGCTGAATAAAATATTAATACATACTTTATTCTGTCACTCTAGTTGCTTAATCACCGCCACAATAATATTGAACAGATGATGTGTTGTTACCTATCAATTTGTATTATCAGGTAAAACTCACAGTTGCCGGAAAGGATACTGTGAAAGAGGATGATTTTGATGAATGGACATCTGATTCATTGGTTAAAGATTATGATATATCAAGTATATCAGGCTCAGAAGATGAAGATGACAGAGAATCTAGCCTTCGCAATGATATGAATAAGGAATTGTTGGGAAGTAATAAAAAGAAGATTTTTATACATTTAGCAAATGGAGAAATAATTTCACTCTGGAAAAGCTTGTTTCTAGATGACACTGTGAAAATTCATTTTGAACATAGTAAATCTGGTACCATGTTGGATGATGTTTTGCCATGTGTTACAGAGAGAGAAATGACTGCGAAACTGAATTATGTGGTCCATGAACCTAGGGATAATACCCATTTTAGAGTGATGTTGCTTGCCAGTGGTGGCCATTTTGCTGGTTGTGTCTTTGATGGAATTTCGGTTGTGGCCCATAAAACATTCCACAGGTCAGTGCTTACTTTATCGTTCAGGTTTCATGTTTTCATATATTAGCATCAGTTGTATTTAACTGTATCCTTGTTGTTGACCACATAATGCCGACAATCTGACATAAGTAAATAAATAGCACTTTATCATTGAAAGGATTCACTGACGTAGAAATTGTCAAAGGTCTAAGTTATTGTGCTATGATTTTATATAGCACAATACTTCTTTTATATTTAATTCTTGAAGGTTTTTATTACATGCTACCATTGTTTTATTGCCTATTGAATTATGCATAATTATGTGTCATATAGATATGTCATAAGGGCCAAGGCTGGTAAAAAGCAGTCATCAAAAGACGCTAGTGGTAAAATTGCACATTCAGCTGGAGCTTCAATTCGCCGGCACAATGAGCTTGCTTTAAAAAAGGTATTTAACATGATTATTGCCAAATCATATTCAGTTATATTGTTGTTTTTTCGCTCTAATCGCTCAATTATTTATCATTTTACTATCAGGATATTCGAGAATTGCTCACTGCCTGGAAGCCTTATTTTGATGCTTCCTCTTGCATCTTCATTCATGCACCCTCAGACAACCGCCAACTGCTATTTGAAGGTGAAACTCCATGCTTTAGCTGTCAGAAAAGTGCCATCAGACGCATCCCATTGACTGTTAGGAGACCCACATTCAAGGAAGCTAGGAGACTTTATAACATATTGACACAAGTTTCTACCGAATTAAATGAAGAAATAGTGCCTATCAGTAAGGAAGATTCTAGAACTACTCATACACATGAAGGCTTGCCTGGTTCTAGCAAAATGAATTTGGAGAATGATAAGGAAGTTGGTGAAGCTAGTATTGCTAATAGCATGGAAGATTTGGCTATATCAAGTGACACGGAGAGTAAAGCAAGTTTTGTATCGACACCTTTACATGAAGCAGCAAAGGCTGGGAATGTAGAGAAAGTTTTGGAACTACTAGAAAAAGGTTCTGATCCTTGTGCTTTAGATGAAAGGAGGAAGACACCGTATATGCTTGCTACTGAAAAAGAAGTTAGAAACACATTTAGAAGGTTTATGGCTTTGAACCTTGATAAGTGGGATTGGCAAGCAGCTAAAGTTCCCAGTCCATTGACAAAAGAAATGGAGGAATCACAAAATGCTAAGCAGGTTTTTTTTACTCTATGAAAAATTCCATTTTTTCAATGAACTATCATTATACAAAGTAAGCAGCACGAGATTTCTCTAAAACATTGAGGGTGTGGATGTGGTTTTTGTATGTGCATGCGTGCACACTTATTTATTTGTATATGTACATGTGTTAGGGTGTGTGTATAAATATATGATATATGATCATTTATGGTGGTTGTGTAATAACTTAGAAGTGGTTTGCTGTTTGCTTGTAGTTAAATTAGAATTCTTTTTGATTGTTTCTTAGGCAGAGAAAGATGCAAAAAGGAAAGCAAGAGCAAAAGAGCTGAAGAAGCTGAGGAAAGCTAGAGAAAAGAAGGCGGAGGTGTGTATCTCTTTATCTTAATTTAAAATTGCAAATGAGATGGAATTTTATTAAAATTCTTTACTACACCTTAAACTTTTGTACATGCTTTTAAAGTAAATAAACATTTATAAACGTATTATACTTCATTTATCTCAGTCTTTCGAATTTAAGACTTCGATAGAAGGTATTGTCTGTGAGGTGAATTCCTTAGATGGTCATTGCTTTCTTTTTACCTGGTTCAAAACTATATAAATTTTAAAGATATGTTATTAAACCATAAGTTGCTTGAATTTGTACCTTTTTCACTAATAAATGCTGTACACTTTTGCAACATTAATGGAAAATCTGGTTGGAATTTGTATTGATTCTTCAAGTTTCTACAAGTTATTTCTTACGTCCATAATTCTGTTGCCAAATTGCAGATGGAGGCGGCTCAGTCACAGAAAACTTCATCAACTCATTCACAATTCATCACACCACAGATGACTAAAGAGGTATTCTGCTCTTTGTTTTTTTATTTCAAAGAGCCTCTTTTGTCACTCAAAACACAACTTTATAGGCTTGAAATATGCTCTAATTTCTATAAAAACCGCCAACAGATAAGTCACCATAACTATCTTAGATAACAACGGGTGGGTGGTTGGAAATTTTAGATCTTGTTTTAAAAAAAACAAAACATACTTTTGTAATTGCAGGAGAAACTAAAACGAGCGCAAGATGAAGAGAGGGAGAAGAGAGCTGCTGCTGCCGAGAGGAGAATAGCAGCCCTCCAATCACAGGCAAACACTGCCACGCCATCAGACGCATTATGTTCATATTGCCAAGTGTCATTAGCGGGTAAAGTTCCATTTCATAGGTACAATTATAAATACTGCTCCACTTCATGCATGCATGTTCACAGAGAGATCCTTGAGGATGAATAACAGAATAACAGATTAACAATACCGTTCTCCATTTTTTTCACCTTCAATGTTTCTCATTCACATGATTAAATGTAACAACATATTTCTTTTGCTCGTTATATATTTTATATATGAACAATGCTTCTTTTCTGTTATAAATGTCTGATTAGCAGTCGCGTAACAAAATTATTTCCACATTATTGTAATCTATTGTTTTGTTTTATTTAATTATCATACTCAAAATTGGTATTTAGTTTGTTAAGTTGAAGCAGATGAACAAATGAACCAGTGGGAGTAACAAAGTTGCGTTAATTGTAATCTAATGTTTTACGGAAGTCGGCTGCTTGCCTTGTTCTCTCACGGACGGTTCGTGACCTCCTTCTCTCCTTGCTCCTTGCTACGTTTACCACATATCCTCTTTCTTTTGTGTCTGCCGTCTGTGGCCTAAAAACTTGATGGCCTAATATGGTATATGAGCTTTTAGTTTATGTACTTCTACACTTTTTACAATGATGTGACGTTCAGGTGGTGTCCGTGTGACTTGTTAGCGTTGACTTGGTAACAAAATTAAAGAAACATAAGTACTAGTTCCATGTGGGGCCACTGCTGTCGGCCGCCACCATTCCTTGCACTGCCGCTGTAGCCGCCATCCTCTCCACTCAGATGTGAAAGGTTTTAGAGTGGACATGAAAACCATATCAAATTTGTGAGGTTTAGAGTTGATGGTGCAAGTTGGTTTTGAATGTTTATGAACGTGGACTAGCCAGAAGGAGGGTTTGTTTGTTATTAAATTAAAACAAAAATAGCATAAATGTAATCTAATTTAACTGTTAGCATCACCATATGTATGATAATGAAAGGAGACTTGAATATACGAGTACTATCAACAAAATTCATGTAGTAGAAGGAATACATACTTTGAATAAGTTAACCATAAAACTGATGTATTACATCAACCTTAGATTATTTTGTAAAATGTAAAAGATTATATAAAGAGGGTTTGGTAACAAAAAGTGTTGACAGCTGTGGGATTTGAACCCACGCCCTTTCGGACCAGAGCCTAAATCTGGCGCCTTAGACCACTCGGCCAAACTGTCACATGTGAAATATTCTTGAAAAATAATTAATAACCTAGTATCAAACAGTGATATTCACACAATTATAATGAAAAAATAGGGAATTAGACACATAATAATACTGGATTATCAAAGAAAATGTATGCTGGAAAACTGTATCACTTATGAATTAAAAAAAAAATTTAAAAATTAAATATAAAAAAATCTCACTGGTCGTAAGTAGAGAAATTGAATTGTAAAGTTTGAAGAAAATGCAAACTTTTTTTAAAAGCTAATTGTAATTCAAACCCCTTTTGTGCTCTCATGGAAAGTAAAGGCCAAGGAATGCACTTACCGAAGTCTATGAGTTTCTTTTCATTTCATAACGGTTTATAATCTACTCTCATACATACCTATATCTTTGTACAGTATGAATAAGTAAGGGTGAGCTTCGTGAGATGACTCGTTCATAGTTGCAGGTAGTGCTAGTTCCATGTAGAAGTTTAGGACTTTTTGACAAAAGAAAACGAGTGATGACTCCACTTTTGATTCCTCGTGAAATATGGTTTATTGGTTGAATGATTTTTATTAAAGTCAAGAAAATTTGGTAGGATTTACTTTTGATTCCTCATAAAATGATGGTATATCGATTGAAACTTCTGTAGCTTGGAGCGTAATGTGATTTTATGATCATAATTTGATTTTATGATCATGATTTGTTACTATGCATAATGCGTCATATAAATCAGTTATTGTTTGATAAATTTGTTGAATTTAGAAAAATAATATTTTTTTAATTTTTTTCTTAACATGTAATGAAGCTTATATTTAATAAACTTAAATTAATCACCATCACCATCACCATCCCCATCACCATAAACTTATAAACTGGTTAATTTATATCTACCTAAAATAATAAAAATAGAAAATAAAAATAAACATAAAAATAAAAATAAAAATAATAGCTTCATCCTATCTGATTCCTCAGCACCTCTATTCCCCCTGCAACAATCGTTGTTATCATCTTCATGGAGTCATTTTAAACCTAAAATTTATCAAATATTTACATTTTTTGTCGTTCATGCATGTTCAAATCATGAATGAAAGCTCTCCAATTGTATGAGTTATAGGTTTATTTTATCCCCTTTACTGTAATAATCATGTTATCTTCTTCAACTTATAACTGTACCCTAATCTGCAAAACTCAAATGTTCCATTGTTTCCCTTCATGGAAACAATCTCCATTCCTTAACCTAACAAATTCAACTCTTCAAAACCCTCAAATTCTCCGTTTGGTGAGTGCCGTTGGCGACTTGGGGCAAACACAGGAAGTTGAAGAGGTGAGACCTAAATTCAGGTGGGTTGAAATCAACCCTAATGAAATTAATGATGCTCAAAGGAATCATATAGCTCGATTGCCGAAGAAGCTGACGAATCGGTGTAGGGCTTTGATGAAACATTTGATTTGCTTTACGACTGAGAAAACTAGCTTGTCGGTGATGTTATCTTCGTGGGTAAGGAGTATGAAACCTATTAGAGCCGATTGGCTTGTTGTTCTTAAAGAATTGGAGATCATGAATCACCCATTGCGTTTTGAGGTATAATTTTTCGATTTCTGTACTTGATTGACATTATTTGACATTTTGGGTAGAATTTGTTTGATTTCTGTTGCAATTGTTCGTATAAATGTCTGAAGATTTTGCTCGTATGCTGTGTATATGACATTTTACCACTTTGATATTAATATTTGAGATCAAAAGGATTGATTTTGAGCTTCTGAAAACGATGATTATCTTGGAACTTTGTGTTAGGTGGCTGAATTTGCTCTTCTTGAAGAATCTTTTGAACCTAATATACGTGATTACACAAAGATAATTCATGGTTATGCTAAGCAAAGTCGATTACAAGATGCTGAAAACGCACTACAAGCTATGAAGAACAGAGGCTTTGAATGTGATCAAGTGACTCTAACAGCTTTGGTTCACATGTACAGTAAAGCTGGTAACTTTAATCTTGCAAAGGAAATGTTTGAAGAAATGAAACTGCTCGGGCTTCCTTTGGATAACAGAGCTTACGGGTCGATGGTTATGGCGTACATAAGAGCTGGAATGTTAAAAGAAGGAGAAAGCCTACTTAGAGAAATGGAATCTCAGCAAGTTTATGCTAAAAGTGAAGTTTATAAGGCAATGTTACGAGCATATTCCATGAGTGGTGATAGTTTAGGAGCTCAAAGAATATTTGATGCAATTCAGATCGCGGGTATAATTCCTGATGCTAAAATATGTGCAGTCCTCATCAATGCGTATGTAACTGCTGGTCAAAGTCATGAAGCTTGTGTTGCATTTGAGAATATGAGGAGAGCTGGTATTCTTCCTAATGACAAATGTGTAAGTTTGATGTTGGATGTTTATGAGAAGGATAATAAGCTTAAGGAAGTGCTGGATTTTCTGATGGATTTGGAGAGAGAGGGAATAATGATCGAGAAAGAAGCCTCAGAGAAAATGGCTCGTTGGTTTAAACAATTGGGAGTTGTGGAAGAAGTTGAACGTGTTCTGAGAGATTACGGTTCAATGGAAGCATTACAAAATGGCAGCTGATTTTGAAGTTTATGATAACTTTGCAAGTACTTGGAGAGTTGGAGGGAGACTAAATCGAGCATCATTGTATGTAATCCCTTGTACCTTACTTATTATCGCTTGTCATAAGATTAGTAAATTACCATGACGGTATATTTGTGTTATGCATTTATCACTCATTTGCTACCTCGTCTCAAGATAAGTGCATCTTTAGAAAAGAAAAAAAAAGGTAGTCATGACAAATACCGGTTAACACTAGAGGTAGGAGAACTGTTAGCTTGGGCGGGCTGGGTAAAGGGTTAGAATCGGTATGGGTTGAAAGGGTTTGGTTTTTAGTATGGGTTGATACGGATCGGGTCTGGTCAACCCAGAAACACTCTTTTGTTCATCATTTGAATAAATAGTTAATGTAATAAGTATGATTACCAAAACAAAAAACAAAATTGATTTATGCTTAAGCCTCAAAAACACACTTGATGTCTGCATTTAGCTATAAATCTTTTTTATTTGACCTGGCAGTATTTTAGAGCTATATCCCGTTACTCCTTTCTTAAACAAATTGCAACATGGATCAAATAAATAGACAAGTAGATAATTGTCCCTAAGAGGACATGTTAATGGTAAAGTGTTGTGCTCACCAACCAAAATGTGGGTTCAACTCGTGTAAAATACAGGTGTGGTGATTTTAGGTGTAGAGTAGAGAGCGTACGTGTTTACCGGTAAAAAAGAAAGATAAAGCAGATTATCACAAAATAAAAGAATCTTGCTAACCGGAATCAGTTATTATTAATATTTTGTAATGATTATTAATAGACAAAGATGTAATTTTGGATTGAAATTCTGCCAAAAGAATCTTGGTCGAAATGAAAAAAAAAAATTCTGGAATTGTTTTAATGTTTTCGTCTCCTGGTGAAATAGTTTTCTGTGTTTTTGCAGTTGAGGATCATGATTGGAAGTCAGTCATGAAACAAGCAGAAGCAATAGCTGGCTTGCAGCAGTTGTTCAACAGAAGCTGCACACTCAGATCATAGTTATTGCAGCATAGCAAAGGTCACCAAATGCCACAGAGGAAGTTGTTTCTTTGAGGAAAGAACCTGAAACATAGTATCTTTTGTCCCAAACTTGTCAATTTGGAGAAATGATCTACTGTTTGGTGCATGAGATTTATATTTTTACAATCATATTCGTCAGGTCATAGATCACAACTACAGGATGCATGCATACTAAGTTATTAACTATACATGTTTAAAGAACTATCAAACTTACTTTTTAAAGGAACAGAACTTTTAAAACTTGTTTTTGCAAATTAAGCACATTTAAGCAAATTAAACAAGTTGATCCGAACATGACCGGTGTAATTAAACAAATTGAACATGTTAACTTAGGGGTTGTTTGATAATATCTGAATGATTAAGTGTTGAACCAATAATAAGTCTGAACCATTAAGTGTTGAATCATTAAGAGTTCTGAACCATTAAGAGCTAATATATTGTTTAACTATTCAAAGGTAAATGTCTGACAAATTCAGATAAGAGGTCTTAACCATTTAGCATTAGACATTTTAACCATTCAGCATTAGTATAATGTTTAACCATTCAGAGGCAAATGTCTTAATCATTCAGATATTTGCTCGCGAAACAAATTGTCTGAACCATTAATTGCTGAACTATTCAGACATGTGAACCATTAAGAGGCTGATTAAGAGGCTGATTAAGAGGCTGTCAAACAACCCCTTTAACATGATCGGTTTATTAAACATGTTAGAACTAACAACTCAAAGCCTAATTAATGCTATGTTTGTGTTAGAAATTGCCACCACATGAACTCCCACCACCACCTGTAGGTTGGAAACTGGAATTAATTGAGGTTTAGTTACATTTTCTGATAAGTTTTAAAGTTTGTTACATCAAATGGTTTAATACATACAATAGTAAAATATATATAGTTAGATACATCTTATTATACTTTGTACTAACAATAATTGTTGGATTTTATAACAGAAGTGATGGAAAAAAATAATTACACTTTCATATATTATATCTCTGAATATAAAAAAGTGATACATTATAAGAAACATAAAGAAATCAATTATCAACAACTCGAGAAGTAAAATCCAAAAAAGAAAATAAAAGAAAGTCAAAGTCAAATTCTTGGATCACTTGTAAAGTCAACTGATAAAGTCAAGATACATGGTCAAATTCATTCTCATTTACTATCATGTGGTGGTAAAGTCGAACCTTCTGAAGACCTGCTGCTCTGCCTTTGCAAAAGCTCTCTAGCTAGCTCATGGAGGTCACCGGAGTCACCACCACCACTGTGTTGTGGCGGAGCTCCGGTATCGCTACCACTGAATTGAACAGGAGCCACTTGTCGTGCCGATGGTTGCATGGACCATGTAGAAGATTGCATCATAGGATCAAAGAGTACAGACAAATCATAGTTGGCTGGAAAGCATGAGGTAATAGGGAGGTTGGCGGAGGATCCGGCCGTCGGAGTTGCTGGTTGAGGTGGCGGAAGAGGTGGAGGAGGCGTCGAAACCTCTAAAGTAGCAAGGTGAGCTTGGAGGTAAGAGAGCTCAGCTTGTAAATTCGTCACCTGTTATATTAAAATCAACCACAAAGTTTAATAAAACCGCTTGTTCTTTTTTTTTTAATTTATCATATTTTAATACGGCTTCTAACATACTCTTAAATCCACCTAACTTACCTACTGCAGGATTTAAACCCTTAATCTTGAAAAATGTATTTATTACACACATATATCATTAGATGACAGGTAACTAATACATCTTTCTTATAGGCTAAAATATGTGTTTTAGAGGGTTGGGTCTTGCTTTACTATACCTAAGGTTGTAACTAAACCGACAAATGTGACATATTGTTAGCACAAACTCACTGATATTAAAACATATATAGTGTTCAACTCCAGAGGCTTTATTTTCCATCGGTATTGTTTAGCTTATATTTTTAAAATTTAGTTTTTTGAGCTTATAGATTATAATTTTTGAATTTCCACAAAATATTCTGCAAGGATTAATTATACAAAAACTAAATTTTGCTCCTGCTTCGATCCTTAACCTTGCACGTATACATTGATATCGACTTTACTTTGAGTACTTGACGTAAATTGATTAAAACAAATACATGAGTTGATTGCGAGTAACTCATGAGTTGACACACTCAATTAATTACACCTAGTAACTAAAGCTACTGTTGGCCTCATTAATTTGTGTGTCTTTTATTATTTACAATAATATTTTTACTCATAATATATTATCTAACCTTTACATTTACAACTAATTGAACCCGCACCACTTTTGTGGGGCGTCACCACCAATGTCAGTAGACCTCAAATACATAAAGCATAACCAAGTTGCATTCTATATATCATAGTGAAACCAACACCTTTCAACTAAAGTAGAAACTATTTTGCATTCGACTTGTTAAAATAATCACATACATACATATTAAATTATTCTCTTTTTTTGAACGATAAATGTACGACCTTGCTTCGAAGTATACATGTTATCTTAATCGGGCTCACCTATCCATTTCTCAACCGGGACCGCACCCCCAATCCCCTCAGGAGGAAACTCATCGCTGAGAAAACCTCATGACTTAACTCTAAGCATTTTACTCAGATTGAGACTTGAACCCATGCCCTCTCTTATTTACATGTTATGTGTACCTCACTTTAATGATATTAAACTATTCATCAATCATCTATCAATACTAAAAAAGAATGTTTTTGCATGCCACTTGTCACGATTCTAAAGATCCTAATTTTTTTTCTCTCGCTTATCTAATAATAAATATCACATTAACTACAAATAATATTATTTAATTCTTTTCATATCAAAAATACTTTTTAATTAATTTAAAAAAGAGATATTTCTACAAATGCAATTTGTAATGAAATAATTTTCTTATAAAATAAGATTTTTTTTCAAAAAAAAAATCAAACTTTTTAAAAACACAATATATTTTAAAACCCGTGGCTTTAAAAAAATAAAATTATTTATGAAACAAAAATGATAAAATTTCAAAGTTACAATAACGAAATTATTAAAAATGACACTTTTTTAAAAAGCGGTTTGTTATGAAATAATTTGTTTAAAAACAAATATTTTTAGAAAAAAACAAAAAAAAAACTAAACAAAAGTTTAAAAAATAATATCGTCATTTTATCACCCGTACGTAATGTCAATCATATCTTATATAAAAAGATCGTTATATAATTTATTAATTTTTATTAATAACTATTTAATATTTTATTAATTTAACCCGTATAATACACGTGGTACTAAACTGTTTATTAATAAATAAAAATATTAAAGTATTTCCTAATCTAACAAGTCTAAGAGTTACAAAAGCGGGGAAGTTGTTCCTTGGAAGCAATAGAAAACTATACTATAAGCAACATTCTAAGTTTGTACTCTTCACTCAATCACATCTCATTTTTTTCCCATCAAATTCTCTCCAAAACATTAATTTACGTATAGCAGGTGATTGTTGTATAATAAGTTTTTTATTTCTACACAATAGTTTAATTATATATTTCCCTATATTTTTATCTAAAGATTACATATGATTCGAACACATTGTTGCGCTAAATATGTAAATTAATCAAGAGAAACTCACGTTTTGATTTAATAGCTTGATTTTATCTATTATGTATGAAGTAAAGAAGGTTATGTACAAATCACCTTCCTTAATTTTATGTATGGATTAATATCATACTATACAAACAAAATTATCGTCGATCAACTTATAAATCTGTTAATTATCATTACAATATAGTTTACGTCTGTCATACATCAAAAGTTATTAAAATATACATGTCTCGGTATAAATAATACTAAATGCTTATGAAAGTGGTTGATTTTTTTATGAAATACACAAATAGTCAAATAATATATAGCCAAGTCCACCATTTAAAATTTTATTTTTATTCAATTCAGAGACCTGACTTTTCAATAACTTGTATAACAAACATACTAATATCGAAAAAAATAATATTAATATTCGATAAGCTAGTAATGAACATGCAAACACGCATTAAAATTATCATTAATGTAATCGGCAATATTTACGAACACAAGTCATAGTAGTTTTCTTTGTTCTTCTTTTGTTTTGTAAAAAAAGTTGATCACTTTACAACCATACTTTAAGATAAATACGCAATTTTTTAATAGTTCACTCACTATATAATGTTAGATAATTTAGTTAAAGTCCTTCAGACTTTGGTTCAGCGGTTGAGAACCTCCCCTCCCAAGTGGAGGTCAGGGGTTCGAAACTCGTGGATACCAGGTTTGGGGACATTTAGAGCAATGAAGAGAATCCGTCCTTTAAGCCAGTGGTTGCGGAGGCCGATTCTCAGAGCTCGACCCCGGTTTTCATCCGGCTGTTACTCCAGAGGGGCAACCCTTGTGGAGGCAGTACGGTTTCCGGGGGAACGC
>BJCO01361798.1:0-13199 GCA_018326465.1 Flaveria floridana | reverse complement strand
TAAATTCTTTTAAAGCAGCACAGGAACAAGTAGGTAACTTAACTAATGTATCAAATTGACACCACATAGAATTCAATTCATGATAATATCAGAGAGACACAATCCATCTTGAGACACAGAATTGATTTTTTGATGAAGATTAAAAATTACTAAACCATCAATTTTATTATAGTTCTCTTTCAATTCTATCCACACATCAGCATGACTTTTTGAAAAGATTCGACCTTGATATAATTCCTTCGATATAGAAATTAAAATCCAAGAAAAGGCAATTGAATTACACCTCTCCCATTGATTTGCTAATGCTTGACTATCAGTTGGCTTTTTACATGTGCCATCTATGAAGCCTATTTTGTTTTTTATTTGTAAAGCAGGTACAATAGCATTTGACCAAATCGTATAATTTTCTATTCCAATTAACTTAACATTAATAATTGACACATTAGCTGTATCAGTTGAATGTAAGTAAAGAGGGTTACCAAAATCAAGATCACTAATTGTTGTATCCTTGTTAGCTACTATGCCACTTGGTTCAGTCATATTGACAGGAAACTAGATTTACTCGAATAATAAAAAAATACCAAGAGAACAAATCAACACAAGAACAAATCAGTCAGAACATAAAAAAGAGAGGTGTACATAACATACTATAAATCAGTAGAATATAAACACCAAAAATGCAAGACGTATAATGCACATATAAACCAGAGGTGTGGCTCTCCTCGGTAATCAATGCTGGTCCATATAGCCCAGCCCAAAAATGCCGATAATGATATAATCATGAGTACTGAAATTAACTAAGAGTAAAGAAGATGTGCCTTACAGAGTACTCCAGCAGCCACTTAGATTTAAGAAACCTTATAGTGGTATACTTTTGATTTAGAATGAAATGAAGACATGAACAGATCGAATAAAAGACTAAACTTGAACCTTCGCTTGGGGTTCAAGGCATCATTAAACAAACCTTGATCAACTAACAATTCAAACTGAAACGGGTCCAATATTTGCAAGTACGATGCTAGTCGGTCCAATGATTTCACAGAATATCAATATCAACCCAAAGCAGTTCTGCCTCAGCAATAAAATCACGAATCTCTTAATAAAAAGACAACAATGGAAATAACAAAAAAGAACCCGAAATGAGCCTAAGGCTCTGATACCACGTTAAATACATGGAAGAACTTGATATATATGATTAATGTCGAGAAAAGAGAGAAATCGGCCCGATTATTCGAGATGCGGGCAAAGATTGAGAGCAAAGGCAATGAAATACAAAGAAACTAGACAAAAGGCTTAGCTTTAGACAAATGATTTTTCAGAGATCAGTTTGATCTCTATCTTACACATAACCTTGAAGCCCTTTATTTATATTTGAAGAATATCATCAAGGATCCAATTAGAGGAGAAATCAGCACCGAGATGCAAGGAAGAGAAGATGATTTCGTGCATGTTTGGGATTGCTTTTGAAAAGCAACTTATGATTTTTGGAGGGGTAAAAAGACAGAAATACCCCTTTAAAAGTCACTAGAAGTTACAAATTGTAACAACGAAGTTACAAATTGTAACTTTTAGTGACTTTTGAAGGGGTAAACTAATAAAAGAGCACCCGCAGATGATCAGAAACTTAAAGTGAGTTCATTTGTTTTTCAACCTTGTTGGAGAAATTACAAACCATAAATATATAACTTCTAATTCAAATATAGGTTTACCCATCAAAAGTTCACCCAAGATTACCATAACATTAACATAACATAGATCACACCATTAGTTCATCATAAGTTACATAAGTTTCATCTAGTTAGGATGATAATAAGAGTTTAACTCATAATGAGCTTGAAGACAACGATAACAATTACAAAACATGTAAGGTTATTCTTGTAAGGCTGATACAATCAAATAACTTCCAGCATGCATGCATGAAGTACAAAGTATAAGTTACTTTGGTAGTTTTACACACTTCAGAGAAAATATTGTAAGTGTAAAATTTTCCACAGCCAAAGATGAAGTCTTCCGAAGCTTCAAGGACAAAGTCTTCCAAATCAAAGAGACTGAAGACTGATTTTTTCTGAACACAGAGAAGACATGCTTTCTCTGATCAATTTTTGCATTAAGCTGACTAACTTTCTACTGTCACTCTGAAGACTCACCAACTTGTCTAAGTTAATGAAAAGGTTTATGCTTTTGTAAAGTGTAGATTAATGTTTTGGGTTCTGTAACTTTCTACTTTGTACCTTTTATCCTTTTTGTTAAATATTAGGAGGTGAGCTATGGCATGTTATAGTCACAAGGCAAAAGACAATCTGCCTTTTGACTGTACATTGATCTTGTTGTCTAGATTAGTGTTTCCACCTGGCTTTCAAAGTATAGCCGACTGTATGATGTAGTATAAAGTATCTCAGGTTCTTGTATTTATGCTTTGTAACACTTGTAATTGAACTTGAGAGCAATATACAACATTCTTGAAAACCATACTTATCTTGTTCTTGTTCTTTGTTCTACCTCATTACTTACTTGTGTTATTAGTATCTTTCATATAAAACCGGTTCCCTATTTGATCTATTAAGTATTCTAACACTGTCCTTATTGTGAGACTGATTGTATTGACCATCCCTTAACCGGTCCTGCAATTGGTATCAGAGCATTTCAGGCTCTTGATTATAAGATCTCACCATCTTAAATCCTCTCAGTTTCACAAATCACTTAGTAACTCAAATGGTAGCTCTCACTAAGGCTGATATGGAAACCGTACTATGACAAAGTCTCTATTGATCCCTCCTGATGACTTTGATACTTGGTGTCAAAGAATAGAAGACTTCATCAAGTCTCAAGACAGTAGGATGTAGGGATCTGTTGTCTCTGGACCTCATATACCATGCACCTCTTCAGCTGTTACTGGAGGTGGCATGATACCAAAGGAAGTGGGTACCTACTCTGAACAAGACTGGAAGAAGATAGATGTAGATCAAAAAGCCATGACCGCCCTTGAAAATGCTCTTCCAAACTCTATCTACAGAGGCTTCAAGAAGTACAAAGTTGCTAAGCAACTATGGGATGCACTAAAGCTGATGTATGAGGGGTCTAATGAAGCTAAAGAGAACAAGAAAGACCACCTGAAGCAGCAGTTTGAAAACTTCACCTTCAAGACAAGTGAAACCATGACTCAACAATACTTTAGGTATGTTAAGATCATGGATAGTCTAATGGATATTGGAGTAACTCTTGAGAATAGGGACATTGTGAGGAAGTTCATTTCCTCTCTTTCCAGATAATGGATACACTATTGTGTGGTCATTAGGAGGACTAAAAACCTCAATACCATTACTCTCACTAAGTTGTATGGTATACTCGGTGGATACCAGATGGAGATGAACATACAAAACCCATCTTGTAATTCCAACGATCAATAGAGTTCTGCCCTTCATGTGGTTGAAAGGGATTGTAGAGAACCACAACATCATCTCATCTACTACCCTGACTACTCATAAAAGGGTCCTTTCATTAACTTCCCAGAGACACCAAGGGAAATCTACAACCATGAAAGCCCATTCCAAGAGACAAGCTCATCACAAGCCTTTATGTATGTTGATGAAAACACTGATAACTTCCTCTTCACCCTTGAAGACTTCGACTGCATCCATCCAGATGATCTGGAGTACATGGAGATAGTCCAATAGATGGCTCTTCTCACTCATGGAGACAAGAAATGTTACAACTGTAATCAAATGAGACACTTTGGTAGGTAGTGCAAGGCACCATGGAAAAACGGTGGCCAAGCACAACCCAAGCCAAACTACACTGAGGGAGCTCCACATACTAAGAAGCCCAAGTAGCAAACTGCAGTTGCTGTTAAAAGAGGCTTTGATTGGAGCTTCTAGGTTGAAGATACATCTCCAAACCAAGCACTGATGGATGATCGTGAAGAAGCCAAGGTATTGGAACATCTTTGTACCCTAGAATGCATTGCTAAAGTTAACAGATAAGGTCCTATAACTTATATATGAGATCTGACCTTGAGTCCTTAAACATATTAAAAGCTGATTTCAAAAGAGTTAAAAATGATTACAAACTTAAAATATAAGATTTAGAGAAAACTATTTCAACTCTTAAGCATGAACATACCAACTACAAGACTCAAATCAAAGATCTCATCAATAAGTTAACTGAATGCCAGGCTGAGCTTGTGATCAGCAAAGTCAGAGTAGAAAAATATGTTCTTAAAGAAGAGAACTTCAAGAACATGGTATCCTCATCCTTGTATGCAAAAGTGTGTTATCTTAATAAGCAGGGACTGGGATCTACTAAGATAGCTCCTCCATATACTCTACTATCTGTAAGATTTCCAAAGTGTGGAACTTGTCAAGATGAGCTTCCCCTCACAGACCCCATTAAAAAACAGGATGAAGAGGAGATAGTGAAGGATGGATCTGAGATGAGTGAAAAAGATCATCCTAAAAAGGGCCACTATTCTCCTAAGAAGTGGAAGGAACCGGGGATGAAAAAGTCTAAGAGAAAGAACTTGATCAGAACAGCCAAAAGAGATCAGAGAAGGCTCAAGAGATCAAGGCCACTTTCAACTCCAAGTAGAAATAAGTCTTTATCTCTGCAGGATTTAAAGTGGTAAAGACTGAGTACTCAACTATGAACTCTAGTACCAGGAGTTCTAGTTCATGTCCAACTTATGTCTGTGAAGCAAAGAAGGTAGATCAGTTGTGTACCACTGTTACACAGCCTAAATCATTAGCTCCAAGAGCAAAGCTCAACCTGGGAAGCTTGCTACAACATCTGAGAAGATGAAGATAGATATAGAAAGTGATCTAGCTCAGCTTTCTTTCCATAAGAAGTCTCTCAGAAGGAATCTAGTTGATTTTATCATGTGTGGTAGTACTTCTCATCTTGTGATGGATTGCATCCACAATCCTAAAAGTACTATCCACATGAACAAGAAGAAGACTTCTGAGAAGAAGAAGAAGAAGAAGAAAGCTTTGAAAGGTAAGTCTCTTCCTTTCTGAAGCTTAAAAAAGTGAAAACAAAGGTAAGTGAAAACTTGTCTTTCGAAGAAAATTTGGTCTCGGAAGAAAGAAATGTTTTTGAAGCACTGAAGATTACTACAGTAAAACCAAGATCTTTCGAAGGCATAGTCTCCAAAACTTCCAAAGTTGTCAAAAATTTGAAAGTATTGAAGGTCAAGTATAATCTTCCAAAGATGGTGTGGAAGATAAAGGAAGACCATGTGACTGAAAATTCTTCATCAATAACGATAGATGATCCTCAAAGTCTTAACATAGGATCAATCACTGTTGCATTGTATTCAGTTCATTTTGACAAGCCCAAGACCAATAAGGCTTGGGTTTCTAAATATAACTAACCTTCTCTTTTTGTGCAAGAACAACTAAAAACTAGGAAGAATGTATGGATCATTGATAGTGGCTGTCCTAGGCATATGAATAGAAATGGCTCTTTGCTTCAAAACTTTGAGAAAATCAATGAAGGGCCAGTTGCTTTTAGAAGAAATGCAGGTGGTTACAAAACTGGAAGGGACTGGGCCATAAATGGTAAGCTCAGCATTGAAAACGTAAACTTTGTTACGAAGCTTAGGTAAAATTTACTAAGTGTATCCTAATTTTATGATCATAGACATAACATGCTCTTCACTGAGCATAAGTGCATTGTTCTTGAGCCCGAGGTGTTTATTCCTCAAGAGCGTATCCTACTCAGAGCCCCAGGAAAGGGAACATGTACAAGATGGATTTGCAGCTAACATTTCACTCAGGGGAAGTTTCTTACTTTCTATCTAAAGCAAGTAGCGATGAGTCTTTCTTTTTGCATAAAAGGATGTGCCTTGTAAACTTTAAGAACAAGAATAAATTAATTAAGAATGATTTGGTAACTAGGATGCTATAGAATGAGTTTACAAGTGATGATCATTATGTTGCATGCCTGAAAGGGAAGCAACATAAGGTGTCTCACAAGCCAAAGGAAAAGAACTCCATGACTGCTCCCCTACACTTATTACACATGGATCTTTTTGGCCCCACCAGTGAAATAAGTCTAGGAAGTACCTCATACTGTTTAGTAATCATAGATGATTTCACTTGATTCACTTGGGTCTTTTTTTCTTAGAACTAAGGGTGAGACTCCTAAGATTTTGAAGAAATTCATTCTGAAAATTGAGAACGAATGTGATCACAAGGTCAAGACCATAAGATGTGATCAAGGAGCTGAATTCAAGAACCAAATCCTTGACATATTTTGTAATGAAAAGGGTATTACAAGACAATATAATGCTCCTAGGACTCCTCAACAAAATGGTGTTGCTGAGAGGAGAAACATGACACTTATTGAAACTGCAAGAACCATGCTCCCCAACTCTAAGTTACCTATCACCTTCTATGCAGAGGATGTCAACACTGCTTGCTATGTGTAAAATAGAGTTTTAGTAGTTAAGACTCATGGTAAGACTCCTTATGAGCTGTGACAAAAAAGGAGACCTTTTATTGGTTTCCTCAGATCATTTGGATGTCCTTGCACCATCTTGAATACTAAAGTTCAAATAGCCAAATTTAATGAGAAATCAGATGATGGACACTTCATTGGATACTCTTCCCAAGCTAAGGTTTATAGAGTATACAATCTCAAAACTAGAGTAGTTGAAGAGTCAACCAATATGACCTTCAATGAGCACACTCCCAGTGTGAAAGTTCTGGTCTTGATTGGCTGTTTGATCTTGATTTAGTTAGCAACTGTTTCAATAAATCTTATGAGAATGTTTCAGGATCTACTAGTAACTTATCAACAAGAGATCCTGATCCAAGATTTGAGTTGACACTACTTCAGCTCCAATAGTAACTAAACCTGCAGATGGAGTTCTTATCAGCACAACCATAACAAATTCAGCTGATACATCTGAGGTGCCTACAAATTCTAGCTCGGAGGCATATAACTCAAATGAAGGAGATTTAAATATAGGAGGAAATGGTAGTGGTGACCGTGATCAAGAATTTCTTGATACTGATAACCACTCCATAGAGGAAAACATCAATGATATCACACACTCATTGGATCAAGCTTCTCTTGATAGGTGTGCTAATGTGGTGGGTGACACTCTATTCCCAAATCTAAACTTCACAAATTTAGATCTGTCCAATCAACTTACTGTGATTCCTAAACTCAGGATCCACAAGTCACACTCTACCACAAACATCATTAGAAATGTTGACATAGGGGCGAGAACAAGGGGACAAACCCATGACAAAAATATTTGTTTATACTCTTGTTTCTTATCTCAGATAGAGCCAAAGAAGGTTAATGGGCATGCTTTGAAGGATATAATTTGGATTGAAGCAATGCAGGTGGAGTTGCTTTAATTCAAAAGGCAAAAGGTTTGAAATCTATGTCCTCTTCCTCAAGGGAAAACTAATATAGGAACCAAATGAGTATTTAGAAACAAGAAGGATGATAGAGGACTTTTCATCAAGAATAAGGCTAGACTAGTTGTTAAAGGGTACACACAAGAAGTGGGGATAGACTAAATAGATTTTTTTGCTCCAGTGGCAAGAGTTGAAGCTGTTAGGATATTTCTTGCTTTTGTTGCATCAAAGGATTTCAAGTTCTACCAACTTGATGTCAAGTATGATTTTCTATATGGGGTGATAGATAAAGAGGTGTATGTTAAACAACCACCTGGCTTCACAGACCTAAATCATTATGATTATGTCTATAAGCTTGATAAAGCTCTTTATAGGCTGCATCAAGCTCCAAGAAAGTGGTATGAGACACTATCTCATTATCTATGTTAGAATGGCTACAAGAGAAGTATTATAGATGAAACACTCTTTATTAAAGGAACAGAGAATGACTTGATGCTGGTTCAAGTTTATGTAGATGACATTATCTTTGGGTCAACTAATCTAAAGCTCTATAAAGACTTTGAGAAACTGATGAAGAATAGATTTGAAATGAGTGCCATGGAGGAACTCAATTTTTTTCTAGGAAATCAAGTGAAGCAGATTGACAATGGCATCTTCATAATTCAGTCAAAGTATGTACAAGACAAACGTACAAGATTCAACATGACTTAATGTAAGGTTACAAAGATACCCATAGCTAGAAACCATTTCATTAGACCTGATCTTGAGGGGGAGTGTGTTGATGAATATCTTTATAGACCTATGATTGAGTCTATTATGTACCTCACAGCCAGCAGGCCTGACATCATGTTTGCTACATATGTATGCTTATACAGATAGTGACTATGGTGGCTGCAACATGACTGAAAAGTCCATATCTGGGAGATGTTAATTTCTTGGTGGAAGGATAGTTTTATGGCAATGCAAGAAACAATCCTGTATGTCTGCATCAACTGCTATAGTTGAATACATTGTTGCTGCTAGCTGCTATGTTCAGGTGCTTTGGATTCGGAATCCGATACTGGACTATGGATTTAACTTCAAGGAGACTCCAATCCACATTGACAACAATAGTGCTATCTCTATCATATAGAATCCTGTGCGGCACTCAAGGACAAAACACATAAATATCAGGTATCATTTAATTAGATATAATTTTGAAAAAGGATCGATAAAGCTAGTCAAAGTTAACACAAATGAATAATATGCTGATCTGTTCACAAAGGCTTTTGATGAAAAGAGATTTTAATATCTTATATTAGCTATTAGGGTGATTAACTTTGAGTAGATTTTCTTAAAAAAACTTAACTCGAGACTATTTCTAAAACATTGTGTCCTAATTTGGCTAAACTATCACCTACATAAGTCCAGTTTACTTTGGAAGGAAAATTTTCAAATGATATTCCTTAGAATTTTAGAAATTTTAGACATTTTCTTTTAGAAGACATTAACATTGTCTTCGGAAGAATATTAAGTCTTCAAACCAGATAACTACTTACAAGAAATTTATCTTTGGATGAAATTTTGATATATCTTCCAAAGCAAAAATATGCTTATAAGTACTTA
Organism: Flaveria floridana; assembly: GCA_018326465.1. NCBI lineage: Eukaryota > Viridiplantae > Streptophyta > Magnoliopsida > Asterales > Asteraceae > Flaveria > Flaveria floridana. Next base: position 4,227 of record BJCO01361798.1, on the reverse strand, counting down.
TATGTTTTTGAAGGACAATTGTCTTCCGAAAGCAATTAAACCTCAGAAGATTTATTCTCTTAGAAATAAATCTCCAGGTTTTAATCTCTTCTGAAACCAAATATGTCTCAGAAGATAAATCACTCTAAGTATTTTTCTTCCGAAGCAAATTTCCATAAAGCTTAGAAATATCCTCCGAAGTCAAATCGAAACTTCCAAAGACAAAATACCTTCGGAAGATTTTCGACCTCCAAGAAAATTACCTTTTTGGGCATCTTTTTCGGAGGTGGGACCGACATCCGAAATTCAAAGTTTATCCATTTGCATTAACTTTGTCTCAAATCCATTTCATATATATACACTCAATGTTCCCCCTCTTCCACTATCTTTTTCATCTGCAAATTCTCTAACCTAAATTCACCCACACACCACCTTTGTTCTTATCTTACTTCACCACAAAACTACCACAAAAATGGCAAACCTTGATCGCAGAAACCAACCCGATTTTTCCATACACTTACACAGACAACATAATCAGGTTGCACTGTTGAACTCTGAGAAAGATTCTAGTTTCTCAGAGATTTGTCGCTTCTTAACTCTATCCAACTACTACACCTTCCTCACCATAGATCGTCCACTTTATGAGGATCAACTTTTAGAGTTCTGGAGGACCTGCCAAGAGGTTACCATGGATAGGGAGAATGCACTGTCTGCCACAATGCATGAAAGTACAATCTTCATCACTCCAGCCTCCATAAACACACATCTTAGGCTGGATGATGTAGAAGGTGATTTGTCCTTCCCCAAGTCTGCTGTAAACCACTCCTTCAAGCAAATGGGCTATGAAAGTGACTACTCTGTAAGAACCTTTAGGAATAGAAAGGTCCCCTCCCAGTGGAAGTACCTACTCCATGTTGTCATCCACAGTTTATCCAACAAGCATGGAGGATGGGACAAAATTCCTGAAGACCTTTCCTATATAGTCCATGGGATGGTTCAGGGGTCAAGTTCAGGTATTATTAATTTGTATATACTAATTTATTTGGAAACTTGGACTCCTTAAAATATTACATGTTCCCTAAATATGTCTAGCACATTCTTAACTGTGAACTGGGCTCACAGTTAAGGGGAACATGTAATGTTCTAAAATTAGGACAGATGAAGCCCGACATCTTCAAGACTATGAGAAAACTACTCTGGCCTTCTCAGGGGTAGAAACAACCCTTGTCCTAAAAATATTAGAGCTTATTACTCAAGGTGACAACCTAGCAGCACCAGCTAGTGTTGAACCCACACCTTCTACATCTCAACAACCCACACAACCACAAATAACTATCACCTACAAAAGAAATCCAAACGAACCACTGCATAAGCTACTCAGCTTGTGCAGGCCCCCATATCACCACCCATGTAGGAGGAAGTGGACATTAGAGCTCCCACTTCTCCTAAGGAGCAAACCACTCCCATCTTATAAATGGTCAGTGCTGAGGTTCCTCATGCTCGGCCTGATGAGCTCACAACCCTAACAGCTTTAAGCCTTCACTCAGAGTCTCAAAACTCTAGTAAACAACCTTTAAGGGAAAGTTACCATCCCCGGTATTTAGATCTTAACAAACCTATTCCCAACCTAGAATTCTATAATGATGAGGACATGGGCTTCAATGAGTACCATGAGTCTCTCTTCTCCATCCCTGCTTAAGGAGAGATGAGTACTCCTGCCTCTCCCATGTCTAGCCCACATCATCCACCCATTACTGAGGTGGATATTCTTGAACATGTTCAGGAGATCCATATGAAAGAGGCTCTCACTTTAGCAAGTGACTGCATCATTAACACCACAACCATGGCAACACAGCCCCTTGACACTTCACCTGAAGTTGTCATGCTATAGGGGAAATCCAACAGCCAAGAACAAAGTGATAGTGATGAGGAAGAAGATCTTGGTTCTATTCTCTCATCCCCCATGATTCTTCTAATAAAGATAAGGGGAATATGAAACTAAAATTGCAAAAACTGTCTAAAATCTACTCCTATTTAGTTTCCAAGGTTAGTCACCTGGAATCTCAAGTGACTACCTTGTAAAGGAGGGTCCATGATCAGCAACGTGAGATTTCTGATCTCAAGGAAAAACTAGTCGGGAGACCTATTAGAAGAAATCAACCAGGTCTATAAGAACCTATGGATGTGGTGGACCTAACCTCCAACTTACCTATGTAAGAGGGTGATGCTACCAAAAAAGGGGAGAAAGCCCTAGTAATAATAGAACCTGGGAGTTCTTCTTAGAGTATGAACATTGAGGATTTACCACCCTCACTTATAATTGTCCATACCCAGCAACCTCCTCAAGTCCATATTGATATGGACTCACTTATATAAAGTTTGTTTGAGGAGGGTATTCTAAGGGCTATGTCTACCCCACCCTATGATGCTGAGAATGAAATACTAGGGTGGATGTATGATGCTGACAGGATAGCCCTGATACTGCATAGACTTCAGAGGCAGCAAGAGGTCTTCAATTTTCAGACCCTGTAGTAGTATGACATTCTTCCTCTTGTCCACATGTCACTTTCCAATCTAAGTCAAAACAGGTAAACTGACAGATTGGCTGAGAGGATTCAAGACAAGATTGTTAAAGAGTTTAGACAAAGAAGAAGACAAAGGCTAACAAGCAATGTCATTGGTCAATTGGATGTTGAGGTGGACTCTAAAATTAGCTTTGAAGGTGAAACCTTGACTGAAGACCCAGTGATAGACCCTTGAACCTTATCACAAGAACTACTTCAACATCCTCTACCCTCACTTAGGCACCAGCTAGGAAGGTGTTTCATAACCTCTCTTTGGCTAGAGCTTGACTACTGAACCAAGCAATTAAGGCCAAAGCTCTCTCCACCCTGAGTCACCAAGGCCTGTGAGTGACAAAGGGATAAGGAAACTAACTCCTGAGGAGATTAAGGAGGAAGAGAGATAGAGGAAGAGGAAGCTGAGCGAAAATAGTTCAAGTGGGTCCCTAGGCTTTATGGAAGCTGTAATCAGGGCCGCCCTTATGCCAAATACTTAGGATGATGAGTTAAGGGCAACCAGATTAAACTACTTGGGGACCAAGAACTATAACATAAATGAACTCATCTCTCTTCCTTTAGAAGAGCTCAATGAACTAGCTGATATAGAGTTGTCAAAAGAAAGGAAGGAGGGAGAGGATGCAGAATCGCTCCTCAAGATCAAAAAAGAAAGGAGGCAGAAAAGACTGTACAAACATGCTCCTACCCTCTCCCCAGTTCAAGAAAGCCCCGAGACAGAGGCTGTGGTAACTGAACAACCTCAGGTAGATAACGAAGTAGATAGAAAAAACATGATTAGCTATTTGAGTGCAACAGGCCTTTATCAGGCATCTGCATTTCTTCCCTTATCATATGAGTACATAGAACTTGAGTATCTTAAGCAGCTTGAGCAACAAGTACTAAAAGAACAAAAAGCTGCTAAGAGAAAGATGAGGGAAGAAGCTACAAAGTTAAGAGTCATCATCCAAAAGAGCCAAAAGAAGTCCACTGATAGGTAGAGGATGATGAGCTTCTTGAAGATGTATGGGTTCTCCAGAAGGAGGCTTGATCCAATGTCAGTATCACTATGGATGAACATATTAGAGTGATCAAGCAGAAGATTAAAACGGAGGGGGGGGCTTGTTGACTTACATTCTACACCAAGTCAAGCTCCTCCTGAAGTTGATGTTGAGCTTGAACCCCAAGAGACAACACAACCTAGACCTAGTGCTGGACCATAGCCAACTTCATCTTCTGATCCATAGTAGAGTCCTGATACCTCTCCTTCTAAACGTATGAGGGAAGAGGATCCAACTAAGAAAGACACACAAGAACAACCTGGTGTTCAAGTCTAGTCTTCTCACTTAAAGTCATTAAAGAGGAGGAAAATGATAGCCATGAAGAAGGACACTAAAAAGAAGAAGAAGTCCAATGCATCCACCTCCACACCTCAGGATGAGTCAGAGCATCCTGAGGTAGCTCAAGAAGAGGCTGCTCAACTAACTTCAACACAAGTAGAGCCTCTTGTAACAGGAAGATCCATCATGTCCTGGATTTTTATTGCGAATCCAGATAGATGGTATGTCATCAGAGATCAAGGAGGTCAAGATGTCTATTTCTGGCAAGACATGCTTGATCTTTCTCTGCATGATCTCTATGGCATGAGAAGGTACTATGAGAGTCTGAGGGATCCTTACCAATTAATAAAAAA
>BJCO01361797.1:0-27254 GCA_018326465.1 Flaveria floridana | reverse complement strand
GATGAAGTCAAACTCATAAGTATGAGCCAATCGCATGATTGGACCATAAGTATGGACCAATCGCACGATTGGACCATAAGTATGGACCAGTCGCACGATTGGACCATAAGTATGAGTAAATCACATGAATGGACCATGAGTATGAGCTAATCACACGAATGGACCATGAGTATGAGGGAAACCATGCGATTGGATCATAAGAATGAACCAATCGTACGACTGAATGAAGGAGTCTGAGTCAGTCGCACGACTGAACCCCAGTCACATGATTGAGTCGTCCGTATGGGTCCAGTCGCACGAATGAGGCATGCGCATGGGTCCAGTTGCACAACTGAAATCCAAAATAGTATATATATAGACTCAGTCGGTCGTAAACCCTACCACTTCAAAATTCTTAAAAACCGCCCATTACCCAGACAATCTGCTAAAATTTCTTGTTTTTGCGATTGAGTTCACTCGCACGATTGAGCCAGACGTATGACTCAGTCGCACGATGAGCTAGACATACGATTCAATCGCACGATTGAATCAATCGGTGACTCAGTCGCACGACTGACTCAACCGTATTGGTATAGCATACGACTAAATTCAGTCGCAGGCTCAATCATACGACTGAACTCAGTCGTATGGTTCAATCACATGATTGAACCAGTCTGTCTAAATCTGTTCCAAGTCAGTTGTTTATCTCTTATGGATGGAACTAATGTGTTTGTTTCTTGTATTGCAGAAAAAATGGCTGAGAGATGGACGATGAGCACCAAGCATAACATATGTGCTCATCTAGATATTACGTCCCTGAACACTGCTGAGTTCACCGGGATTATAGCTTTCCTACGTAGATCAAGGATATTCCAGGATATTTCCACTCCATGCACAACGTATAGGTCGATCCAGCAGGCATTATGGGAGAATGCCGTTGTTGACCGGTCTAATGAGCCATTCTGTATCCAGAGTTCTCTCTTCGGTCAAGATATACAGATCGGAGAGACAACCTACGGTGAGTCTTTGACTTGGGTGATGATGGAACACACCCAACCAAGCTGTATCCCCTAACGGTACGGGGATGCTTTCTCAGGATCAAGTACGCCGGTGACATCAATGCCGGCGTGCTAAATAAGAGCAACATGTGCCCGCAATTCAAGTATCTAGCACATGTGATCCTGAAATGCATAGCTCTAGGAGAGGAGGATTTGATGAGCTATCAGATCAAATCCAGATTGCATACGTTACGCTGGTGCTGAACCACCAGTTCAGTTTTTCATCCATGTTCTTCTCCTACCTGACGGAGAACATTGAGGCTAAAGGTAAGGAAGACTTCTGCATGTACCTAAGATTCTTGCAGATGATTATCGACGAGAAGCTTCCTATGCTGCCTAAGGAGGAGGACGATGCAGTGACCCTAGAGGTGATGGATGATACCACCCTAGGAAGGAAGAAGGTATACCGGGGGAAGTAGGTGAAGCCCCCGGTAAGGAGACTCTTCGGTCATCTGGCCAATGAGGGATACGTGGCGCCAGCTCATAAGAAGTGGCATCACGATGACAGTGGTTTTGACGTCGAGACGATTATGGCTCCTGCTGACGGTGACGACGACGATGATGACCATGATGATGGTCAAGGTGGTAGAGACACTGACATATCTACCATATCTCCATCACCTCCACACAGTAGTACCTCTGCTCCTGGTGGATTGGAGAAGGCTGCCATCCACCGGGACTTCTTTATTGATGAGGAGGAGGATGAGTCTGATGAGGAGCCCCTCACAAGGACGTTCGGTAGCCGAGTAGTGGCTACTGGAAGGGGCAAGGAGGCGGTTGGAGGACGCTAGGCTAGGGCTGAAGGTGTTAAGATTTCAGATCCCACTTATACACCTCCCCAACCAACTAGCCCAGGGGGAGCCCTGCTTGCCAGGGGGTCGAGGTTGAAAAGAATGGCCCAGCCCCACGGCAAGAAAGGCTAGAGACGGAGGATAGTATTGATTATCACCTCCACTACCGCAACTACCATAGCCACCACCACCACTACTCCTAGCACCACTCCTACCACCACCACTACCACCACTCCTACCATTATTCCTACCTCCACTACCACCACTCCTGCTACCACCACACATACATCCACAGCCACCACTACTGCCACCACCACAGCCACCACTATTCCCACCACCACACGTACCATACCCACATCTATTCCATACACATTCACATTCATTCCCACTCCATCATACACCACATCCACCACCACATCTACCATACCCCAAACCGGCCCTTCCACATCATTGATCCTTCCACAGGGATCTCCTATGCCCACTGTTGGGCTAGAGGAGCAGTTGGCTTGCCTCAACCATCTGGTGCTCAAACTGTTCGCTACAGATGACATCCGAGCTAACCAAATGAACTAGTTGATGGCAGTCAACGCTGCACAGGGCAAGCAAATAGCCCTGCTGACCGAGAGGGATGCAGCTCAGAGTCAACAGACTACCTATTTGACTGAGAGAGATACTCCATATGAGAGAGCCTTGGCCAGAGCTCATCATGCCCTCAATGCATAGAATGAGCTGCTGATGGCCTTGGTAAAGAGGATTGAGGAGGTTGAGAAGAAGAACAAGAAGCTTCTTCTCTAACTCAAAGGGATGAAAGGTGAGCCCTTAAAGATCAAGGGTGACGGTGATGACGGAGATGATGATGATGATGATTCATCCGATGATGAATCGGATGATGATGATGATGAGGTGGGTGAGGCTGAAGGAAGTGGAAAAGATAAAGATGGGGGAGATGATGATGAACCTGAGCATGAAGGTGATGCATCTACATGAGCCTCAAATCCATCGGCTCGGGAGAGGGGCATAAAGAGGAATCAAGATCCGCGACCCTCTTCCTTAGCTCCCCAAGCTGAAGAGTCGAGCGACAAAGGCAAAAGTAATGATTAAATGTCTATGTATTTGAAAAAAAATTGTACTTGAATTATGTATTACACTAATGTAATTGATGTTTATTAATGTTTAATTATCTTGATTACTGATGTATGTGTGTGTTTGTGTCTTAAATGTTTAATCTAACAGATGAAGCTGAGCAAACAGACGACTACGACATCGCACCCCTTCAACAAATCAAGACTCGGTTAACCATGATTCTTGATTTGCAAGGGATCGTGCGACGATCTATGAGCTACACCCCCGAACAGGGAGAGATCATTCATGATCTCACAGATGAGCAGCTAGCCGACATGTTTAGACTCAACCCGGATGAGCTAGTTAAGGATGCCCTAGAGGTTGATGTCATCAGTGATGAAGAGCTGCAAGATGTAGAAGAGATTGATATCGAGGACATCACTGCACAAGAGTATCCACAGTACACTGACCAACGGGAAATGTTATCCCCGATCTGGGTGAAACATTTGGCAGTGATACGTTTGGAACTCTTGATGCAATGAAGAAAGAGAAATAGGAAGAGAAAGAAGAAGGGAAAGCCCAAGCCACGGATGCTGATGTTAATATCAAGATGGCTGATTTGGCTGTGTGTCTAGCAGAAATAAGAGCCCAATGACAACCTCGAAAGTCTAACGCCTACACCAAACTCTACAGAGTGAAGAAGCATCAGAAGGTATCTGGCAAGATTATTAGTTGGGCATATTTTGAGGACTTGGATGTCTACGCCGTGAAGAGGGAGATGGGGATAGAGTACTTCAGATTCCCTCATAATCTGAAGACTCTTCCCGATTTTGAGCTAAATAGGCTTGCCTGTTTAGACCTTTTGTATTCCAACCCTAGAAAGATGTCGGGGTGGTTCGAGATGGCGTTAAAGAGGGAATACCACACCAGGTGGGTCAACTTCAAGCCTCAACAGCCTAAACGGTTCATAAATAAGACCGAAGTCGATCCTCACACTGGAAAGCCTAAAGTAGTGTTGAAGTGGAGTCCTCCACGTATAATGTCAAAGATCCCACTACGGGAAATGCCTCAAGACTTCACTCCACACTTCAAATGGTGGTATTATGACTGGCGGACGGGAGAAGCAGTCATAGTTTTGCACAAAGAGAGCAAAACCGAGGCTATCAGGGTATTTGACCCAATGTGGCTAACCAACTTGTTGGCTGAAGATGTTTACACTCTTTACAAGTGGCCACTATTCTATGACTCGCAAGATATTGTACAGGCTCTTTAATTCCAACATGTCATACGACTCTACTTTGCGTTTGAGATTCACGCGGGAGTCACGAGAGAAGAGAAGTACAAGAAGTTTCAAGAACACATGAAGAATGTTAGACATTAGACTAAACTAGGTCCAAGGGGGAGTTTGTTAATACATATTGATGTACCTAGTTTACCTTCTTAAATGTAAAAGTCTTTCATGTCTTACACTTGTGTAATCTAATGTAATGAATGATTGAATGATATATAAAATGCATTGTGATGTTTATATGTGATTGATTTTGTCATGTTATCTTTAACTGATTATGATTCACATATATGAACTAACTATATAGGTTTGATATTGGTTTTACATAGTTCTAAGTCAATAAGAACTTAGAAATATGATTAATTCAGTCAAGTGGAAATTCATGCTAATGGACCATACTTATGGCCCATACGCATGAATGAACCATGCTTATGGACCAGTCGCACGACTAAACTAGGTGACTGGATCAGTCATATGATTGAGACATAAGATTGGTTCAATCGCACGACTGAACCTTCAATCGTGCGTATGAGTCAATCGTATGATTTAGTCGCACGACTGACCCATGCTAATGGTTCAGTCGTATGAATGAACACTGATAACCTATAAATACTACATAATTCATGAAAAAAGATAACACTTCGAAATAATTCATAATACTTCGTACCCTAGCCGTCCAGAGCGTCCCAAGTCCCAAATCCAAGTTCATAGTTCGTTCCTGATCGATTCTAATTCGTTCTAAATGTTTGTTTCATCGTTAGATCGATCGGGTTATTCGTTCTCACTGATTGGATCGCCAATAAAATAGAGTTCTACGCTATTTGATCTGGTTTCACGTAGAATCCGTTAGTACTCCGTACGTACACGGTCCTAACAGAAGTGTTGTATGTATAGCTTCAAGTCTTGCAACTGGAGCATATACTTCATTATAATCAACCTCTTCAACTTGATAAAATCCTTGTACAACAAGTCTGGCCTTGTTGCAAACAATCACATCTTTCTCATCCGTTTTATTCTTGAATATCCATTTCATTCCGATTGGCAACTTACCCTTCGGTAGTTCTCACAGATGCCAAACATTAAGCTTTTTGAATTGCATCAGCTCGTCTTGCATGGCCTCTACCCAACTATTTTCTTTCAATGTCGTTTCAACGTTCTTTGGCACTATTTGTGAAATAAAACAAGAGTATAAGCACGTATTGATTGCTCTGGAACGACTTTGAGTCTAATGGACAATAATGGCTTCAGTTGGATGGTCCTTATGAATTCTCAGTTGAGGAATGACATCTTCAGAAATAACAACGTCTAAGATAGATAAATGACCCACTGGTTCTTCAACATTGTGTCCGCCGCCAGGTTGATACACGATATCTTCCTCTTTATGACAAGCATTATCCATAGATAAATTACCAAATGGAAATTGTATGACATCAATGTGATTATCTTGAGTAGAAGAACAACTCGTATCAGGAACTTGTGGAGCTTGCTAAACTGTAGGATCAGTCTAGATAACTTTATATTCAGAAACCTGAGGAGTAGTTGTACTTGGTGTAGAAGCAGGTATGTCTGAAGATATTCCTTTTGTTTGAGAGGAATTTGATCCAAGATCTTTAGCAAACAAATCTTGGATAGATGATATCAAAGGAGTAGAAGTTGTAGATACAATAGATGAGTGATTAAATGTTTCAAATAATAAACCATAATCATAAACCCATAAAGGTACAGAACCTGCATTAGTTTTGTTAGACTCATGCCAATCAATATTAAATGACTCAATAATTTGTTTTGATCTTTTATTATAAACCCTATATGCAACTTTATTGGCGGAATAACCAACAAAATAACATTCATCAGCTTTTTTATCAAACTTAGATTTTGAATCAAATATGTTGAACAGTGTACAACAATATCCAAATGTTTTGAAATATTTGATTTTAGGTTTATGTTTGAAAAAGATTTCATATAGAGTCATATTTTATTGTTTATTGACTAAAACACGATTCTGTACATAACAATCAATGTTAACAGCTTCAGCCCAAAAGAATGAAGGTAATTTGGCTACTGATAACATGGTTCTAGCAGATTCAATTAACGTTCTGTTTCGCCTTTCAAGAACTTCATTTTGTTATGGAGTTCCTATTGAACTGAATTACCTTTCTATCCCCATTGAATCATAGAATTCATTCAACATCCGATTACAGAATTCAGTGCCATTATTACTTCGAATGCATATGATAGTTTTGTCAGTCTGATTCTCCACTAGTGTTAGGAACTTTATGAGCAAATGACGTGTCTCATACTTGGTTGCCAAACAGAAAACCCAAGTAAATCTAGAAAAATCATCAGTAATAACTAAACAGATGCACGACATCCTAAACTCAAAACATTGACTGAACCAAACAACTCCATGTGTAATAGTTGTAAAATAGAGTCTATTTTTGTATGAGCAACTAGTTTATGAGGTAATTTATGTTGTTTGCCTTTTGAACATGGTAAACAATGCTCAGATAATTGAAATTCTTTCAAAGGTAGGCCAATCACATGAACCTCTAACCAACCGATTCATGTTTTTAATATTTACATGGCCAAGACGACGATGCCATAACAATGAATCATTCTCTGAGGCGTTAGACAACAAACATGATGCAGTTACGAATGAATAAGATCCAATCATGTCAGGTAAGTATGTGTCTTTGTCTCTTGGAGTCCTAAATAAAATCCACTCATCAGGTATTACAAATCTAGGTTTTAGAATTAAACATTCTTTATCAGTGAAATGGGTCAAATATTGTTTGTCATAGATTTGAGAGACACTTAACAAATTATGTTTCAGTTCCTCTACAAAGTTGACATCTTCAAAACATAATACACCATTTGACACTGTACCTTTCTTTGTAATTTTACCTCAATTATCTCTAGCAAAAATAACATATCTTCTGTTATTTGGTTTCATGTTCTTCAACAGGGATATATTACCAGTCATGCGCTTGGAACATCCACTGTCAACGTGCCAAACACTATAGATGTTGGGTCTTGGATGTTCCTGCACAAATGAAATATTAATTCATTTTTTGGAATGCAAGCCATAGTTGACTTGATTACACCATTTTCATCTAAATATGATACAAATTTCAGTACCACATATCTTTTATCAATAAAGATATGATCTTCAACAATATCAAGTTCTGGTTCCTTTACTTTTATTTTCCATTTCTTAATTGATTTGACCAGATTTGAAACCAATTTCTTAAGTATACTTTATGGAGTAATTGAATTGTTATCATTAACATATAAATGTTTCTTGTTAGTAGTTTCCTTTTGCAAAGTTATAATTCGATGATCTTTCATTTTATCATGAAATGATTTTGATTGATTCAAATTTATTTTAAATTTTACATTAAGAAAGAATTGTTTTCTATTATTAGCAACAGAATCATGAAACCTTTGTTTACATGTTAATGTTTTATGATGATAATTCCTAGCCATGTGATTAGGCTTTCCACATACATAACAACACATTGTTTGATACATGTTTTGCACTTGAGTTGTTTTCTCAAATTGTTGATGATAACTTCCATAGTTATCATAGAATCTGGCTTTAGTATGTCTTTGGCCAAAAGATTATTAATCTCACATTTTCCTTGTTCTTTTAAATTTGTCCTAAGAGATTAAGTCTTTTTAGTTGCTAACGAGGCTTTTGTTTGAGCTTTGTCTTTATCACCTGAAAGTACTAGAATAGGACCAGTTTTTTTTGTACCTGTGCTACAAACATCTTGTTTCACAGTATTAGCAAGTAATAGGAGATTAATTTTTAAAGAAACTTTCATTAGTTTCCTTAAAAATATAATCTTCCTTATCAATGTTGCCTTTTGAAACAAATTTGTTATTGAAATCAATTTTTAAGTCAGATACTGGTGTTGTAAATCTTTTCTTTTCTTTGGTCTTATATTCTATTTTTGATTTAAGTTTCTTTGTTTTGTTTGATAACTTTACACAATTATTTGAAACAAAAGAAACTTCAGAATTTTCATTGATATTTGATGATGAATTACAATCATGATTTTCATTACACGTTTTATTTTTCTCAAAAACTAATTCATCATCGCTCTCCCACTCTTCAACCAACCCGTCCGGCTGTAATTTTTCTACAAAAGAATTATCATGATTAATTTTTATTGTAGCTTTTATGATAGGGTCAACAGTCAGTGACACATTGATTGAAGATGTTAATTCAGACTTTGGTTGAAAACCTAAGCCATAGGTCTCTTCATCACAAGTGATAATTGATGAAGGCAAAGAAGAATAATCATGATTAATTGGTGGTGCAATATTAGAATAACCAATTCCACCTTTGCCACCATTAATCTTTTGTATCATTTTAGATTTGATAATACCTTCAATCATGTTTGAAGATAATTCAAATTTTTAACACTCAGTTTAGCAGATAAGAGTTCACGGTTGTGTTTATTGATTTCCAAAGATAGTTCATTATTACGTGTAGTCAAATTATTTTTGTTACAATCTTTATCGTAAAGATCTAATTTTGATTGATAAATTGATTTTTTTAAACCATCTATCTTTTCCTTAAAAAAATTTCTCATCAGTTTTATTCTTACGAGCTTGATATTGAAGTTTGTCAACTTCTAATATCAAATGCTCGTTATGAACTCTATATCATTGTATTTTTTTAATACATTCTTTAGAACAAAGATAAATATATACCTGATCTCTTTCATCTTTCTCCTTTGTCTCTTTATGGACAACATTCACCATGAATGCCTTTTGAACAAGTCTTTCTGGTACATTTGCTGGAGTAGTCTCAATAGCATGTTCTTTTAAGTCTTGAGCTGAAGCTGGAGTAACCTCAACTGCTCTAACCTTTCTTTCTTCAGCAGTTGGAATAACAATGTGGCCTGGAGTAAGCTCAACAGTCATTTCTTCCTTGAGTTCATCATGAGCTGGAGTAAACTCAACAGCTATATCAACATAGTTCATTTTGTTTATCTCACATGATTGAATAACGGTGCAGATGATGTATAAACACTATCAAATCCCACTTGAATGACACTTAAACAATAAACTAGAAAATGATTTTCAAAAGTATGACAATGACAACCAAAACCATAATCGTAAGTATAAACCAAGGCTCAAAGATGATTAACAAGATGATTTCCAGCCAAAAGTGACAAAGAATAAAATTGTAAAAGATGAATATTCAAATTAGGTTGTGCAAAACTTGAACATAACGTTTGATCATTAGAATAAATAGGCAAATTATAGTTTTGCTGACAGTTTCGCTGGACAGTAAAACTGTTCTGACCAGAGCTTAGTTTCACCCGCCTGCGAAACATAGTTTCACCGGGTGACCTAAGTCAGCTGACTACAAGCGAAACAATAGTTTCACTTGTAGTTTCGCTGGGTCAGTGAAACTATTCAAAACACAAAACAAACTACAAAATTACATAAAAGAAATAAACTAACATTAAACCTATTACATATATAACAAAATGAACCTAACAACTATGGTGAGTCCAACCTACTCTTGATCTTCAATACTCCCCCTATGTTGGATCTCACTGGCTTGATCTTGATCCTGAGTGTCTAGTCAAGCATGTTCACCATCAGCTCCAGCTTTTTCAATTGTTTCATTTTCAGCGCTAGCTTTACCTTCTTTTTCTGCATGTGCACTTGCTTGATGTCACTGCTTTGCAAGATCCTGCACATCCATCATGGACCTCATCAGCTTGCGTAACTTTCTGAATTAGCTCACTGACTTCCGCTCTCACGCCACGAGCTTTGTTGGCCACCCTCATAAATAGACTAGCCTCGGTTTTTGTTTCAGCTCCTGCTCCATCTTTTATGTGATTTTCACATAGCACCTTTAAGTCTTCACCACAAAACAGAAAAACTTCCATCGGATCAAATAGTCTAATCTCTTGTTCACCAAATAATCTGATCACTGCTTCCCTAATGTTGTTGTCATAAAACCATTTCTTAATGTTTTGTAGCATCGGGGGAAGTGGATTGGGCACTCTAATTCTGTTCACTATCTTGGCAGGTTTCAACTTAAACACAATGTTGCCCTTGCAAGTGGCCCAATCCAAGTCTTTGTTCGCTCTCCTTCTCTCCGTCTTCATATATCCAAACGCTTAAAAGTTGTCATCTAAACCCTTCTTAATCTCATTTTCTAGTAACATCGCCCTTTCACTCATATTAGCGTCTATAAGAGGAATCTCAGCCGGTCCCCTTAGATCCCACCTTCGCAAGGTTTCAAAGGCCTTCCTCTTTTTCAAGAAGTAGATCTTTCCTTCTTGTCTCTTTATCATGAATAAATTAAGATCGGTATTGTACTTCCAACTGATGATTTTCTTGTCTAACTCTTTCTTACTCGGCTCTTAAATATTTTAGAATAGAGGAGTTAGCTCTTCAGGCTCCTTTTTTTACAAACTAGTCTTCCTAAGATATCTTTATAACATCACCTTCATCTGACCCTCTCTGAGCCACATAAGTTTTTGGTCGTTCATCAACCTCGTAGAATTCAGGCTCAGAGTCATAATTAATTAGCTGTTCATCTTCTTCCTTTGCTTCATCCTGCAATCTCATTTCAGTTTCCTTCACTTTGCTTCCTTCTCCTCCTACTACTATCACTTCTTCCTTAATCGAATTAGTATCGATGTCTAATCTTAAGTCAATGAATCTTGCCTCTTGAATTCAGCCTCCTTTCCCTTTGAACCTTTTTCATTAGCATCCTTCACAACCTCAGTTTCTTCAACAAAACCTCCTGCACCACTGTAACCCACATTACTTCCCCTAACCTTAGCATCTATATCTTCAGCACCACTTGGGCCCTCTCCTACCTTTAATGAAGCTCCCACTCTTAGAATGTATACTTGGATGTGTTTGTAAGATCATCAAGCTCATCATGAGTCATCTGATTAGGCAGGCCGATGACTGCTTTTAGTTCATTCACCTTGGTCAACAATCTCTTGATCAGTGTTTGTTGGTCTAATAGCATTGTCTTCATACCTTCGATAACACTATCCTTTTCTTTCTCTCTCATATCCTGATTCATCAACACTGTCTTTATCAGACTCAATTCATTAGCCAAAGATGCATTAATGTTTCGAATCATATCTTGGTCCATCTCTGACCTTCATCTCTTCTACCGGTAGTTTTAGAGAAAGCTGTAGTTTATGCTTCGTTCTTCTCTCAGTAAGATTGGCAGCTTCTCCCTCATCTGCTTTCTTTTTTGTTCTCCTCTCCCGTTGCTGCCTTATTTCCTCCTCAATCATGGATTTTAGCATCCAAATCATACTCGTTTTTTTAGCATACCTTTTTCTTTTCTTATTACCTCCTCGTGTTTCTCCCTATTCTCCTTAGCATTCTTATTCTTATTCTCAATTAACCTTCTGATATAGTTCTATCTCTTCGCTGGATACATGTTCTCCTATAAATGAGTGATCTTCCTGCTGAAGTCATGCCTAACAGCTGAACAGTCAGTAAAGATCCTTGTGGTCATCTATGCCAGCCTCTTAATTTCTCCATGTCTTGGCACGTTGGGAATCAAATCATCTATCAGCATTTGAACAAATCTAGGATACAATAGCCATTTGTCTTTCTTTAAGGCCATGATGTTCTCAGTCATGCAGTCAAAGATCAGCTTGGCTATGTTGGCCTTTTGACCTCTGCAGAATATAATCATTGCTCTAGCCCAGTGTATATTTAGACCATCAGAACCTCCCTTCCGGTGATCTAGACACATAAAAAAGATATGGACAATGTATCTCCTGAATGACTAAAGAACTTGTCTATCAGATAACACAACCTCAGGTCCACAGTCATCCTCCAATCTTAACACTCTTGGTATGGCTTCCATTGTAATAACCATGTCATTTCCTTCAACTCTAGCGACTATCCGATTTGGAACTAATCCTATATCATATTCGGCGGATCTACAGAACACGTGTAGGTCATAAATAGTAGGCATATGTGAGATGGCATAGCATATGGGAGATTGCCTTAGCCATCTAATGCAGTCTTTTACGCCCACCGCCGTTGGATTGCTATCGTCCAATAATGCCACGATGTTGTACTTGTCATCAAACTTCAGATTAGCCATACTTACTGAAATGGAAATAGAATTTACTTAGTTATGGATGTATATATATATAAACAATCAAATCAATTATACAAAAAAAATTAAAGTTAGCTAGTTTCGCTGGGGGCGAAACTGTAAATTCGCTAGTGGCTAAATTGGTAGTTTCGCTACAGCCAAACCATAGATTCGCTAAGACTTAGGCATAGATTCGCTAAGTCTTAGGCACTGAATTATGTGTTCTAGTAATTAATAGTTTCGCTGATAACTAATTTTGTAATATCATCTCAAAGAAATTGTAATTTTGCTTATGCTCAGACACATAATTCTATACCAAGCGAATCTATAGTTTCACTGACATTTTGCTAGAAACTATTAATTGTGCTAGAACAGGACAACGTTACAGTTTCGCTTGAGACATTGAACTTTTGTTCGGTTTCACTACTTTAGCTCACAGTTTGCTGAACGAAACTGCGACTTTTCAAACTCAGCAAAACAATTTCAGCATGCTTTTTAACCATTTTAAACCCGATTAATGTTAAGTACATGATTCGGCTCACTAACCTAAGTTATCAACAACACTTTATTTCAACGAAATCAACAATGTTAGTGTATCATAGAATCGCCACAGAGAAACTAGGTTTTGGTAAAATCGCACTTGTGTGAAACTCTTCTCACACTGTGCATTAAATACCCCCTATTTTCGCCGTCGGCGAAACTATAGTTTCGCCTGTAAAGTTGAGTGGCTCACAGTTGAGTGTGATTGCCAGCAAATCTATATTTTCACTCAGCGAAACTTAGTTTCTCCTTTTTTTAAATATGTTTTATGTTTTAAAAAAATTGCGAGAAACAACTTCTTCACCCCACAATTCCAACATACAGAAAAGTAAATTACCAAACAATTTAAAAATAAAATAAAATAAGATAAACATCAATCAAATAAAATAAGATAACCATAAAGGATATGTAATTTTTTTTTGAATAATTTTCCGGAGACTCGTAGTCTGGCGGGATTGCTGATATGTTTATCCTTTTAAACCCATGCTTTATTCTTTTCAACGAGCAATTAGCAACTTTCATTATCATGTTTTGAGTTTTGATTAAAGATGCTCCGGAAACATGATCCCCACAGACATTCGACAAAAGACTTTATCCTGTCATCATGGCTTATTGAGTATGATTGACTCTCCCTGATTTTACATGTGATTTTACAGAGATGCTAACATACACAATGATCATTCGAGTATCATTGTGAATGTTTTGCAATATCATTTGATGGGTGGAGCATTCGACAATAATATTTTTGATTAAAGAAACATTATGATATAGTATTGGGGTAAGATGATGAGAACTTCATGTCTATACTCACGTATAACAGTGGAGATGATCATTAAAGCGTGCTGGTGAAACTTCAGGTCTATACTCACGTATAACAGAGAAGTTCCACCACTCCAGGTTAATGTTCACACATATCAGAGGAAATAAGCACGTGAAATTATTAATTAATGTATATTCTGACTGAGTCACAAGTGACTTAAAAACCATAGGCTTTTCTGAAAAGCATAACTAAAAGCAGTTTGTTTTTGCTAACTAGGTGCTCAATTTAGGGTTCGAGTGAGGGAGATTTGGGATTCTAGGAGGATCAGAACAAAGATTTGGAACTCTCAACCAATTTCTGACAAGGATTTATATCTTTGTGCAGGCCGAGATGTCATGGGAATGATCCTCATCATCGAGCTCTTGAACTTTTAGTTTGGCCACACGCTCACCGTTTACTTGGTTTTTGGGTTGAGTCTACCATGCATATCCCATCACAGATCCATTTGACCTCCTTCAACCTCTTTTCTTTCAAATTCCTAGGATACCTGAAAACCCAAAGTTGAAAACTTAAAGTTTAATTTTAATTCTCCCCCAAAATTTCTATTTATCTACATGGTAATAGAAATTTTTGTTTTTCATATATATTTGGAAGCTGAAATAGAAAAGGTAATAAGATATTAAACATAAAAAGGAATATGGGATACCAGAAGCTATTGGAAAGATTTTATAAACATACGATGTAAAAGACACAAAAAAATTATTTACGACTAACTATGCATTTTATTATGAAAAGAGTTGTTCAAAAAGATATTAAACCCAATATTGACATCAGTTCATAAAAATGAGGTTTATCAAATGTTTTTATGAAAAGATCCGCTCTTTGATTTTTTGTGTCGAATGGAATAATATCTATATAACCCTTTTCCTAAGCATCTCGGATTGCATGAATCCTTGTTTCAATGTGCTTCGTGCGAGTGTGATGAATCGGATTTTTGGCAATTCAAATAGCTGTTTCATTATCATAGAAGAGTGGTGTATGAAGGAAAGTAATTCCATAATCCATCATTTGATGTTGGATCCAAAGCACCTGGCAACAGTAACTTAAGGCAGCAACGTATTCAGCTTCCCCTGTAGATAATGATACAGTTGTCTGCTTTTTGCTTTGCCATGAAACAAGATAATCCCCAAGATACTGACATCCACATGTGACAGATTTCCTATTCATCTTGCGACCTCCGAGATCACTATCAGAATAGGTATGCAAATCAATGTTTCCTCTTTTTGGATACGAATGACCCAAATGAGAGGATCCCTTAAGATATCTAAAGATACGTTTAACAGCCTTTTATAAAATCTTTCCAATAACTTTTCTTGAGGAATTAGAATGCCATTAGGCTTTTGCTCAACTTGCAATCCCATGAAAAAGAACAACTCCCCTATCACACTCATTTCAAAGCAATCCTTCATTACTTCTTCAATTTCTCTACACAGTTTCTTATTTGTTGACCCAAAAATGATATCATTCATATACACTTGAACGATCAGCATTTCACCATCAACTTCCTTCTTGAATAGTTTCATATCTATAGTTCCACAAGAGAAACCCTTGCTGAGCAA
This sequence comes from Flaveria floridana, assembly GCA_018326465.1. NCBI lineage: Eukaryota > Viridiplantae > Streptophyta > Magnoliopsida > Asterales > Asteraceae > Flaveria > Flaveria floridana. The sequence goes on along the minus strand of BJCO01361797.1, from coordinate 12,044 downwards.
ATATTGTGTCAATGTTTCCTACCAGATGCGAGGAGCTTGATGTAATCCATACAAGTTTTTATCAAGTTTATAAACTTTATCTGGAAAATTAGGATTCTCGAAACCTGGTGGCTGAGAGACATAAATCTCCTCATCAATGTTCCCGTAAAGAAATGCACACTTCATGTACATTTGATAGACTTTAAAGTTCTTTTGTGCAGCGTGAGCAAGAAAGATTCTGATGGCTTCAATGCGAGCAACTGGAGGAACCCCTTCAGTGTAGTCAATTCTCTCCTCCTGAGCAAATCCCTGAGCAACCAACCTTGATTTGTTTCTTATTACAACCCCATAATCATTTGGGTTTTTCTGGTATACCCATTTGGTACCGATGGAAACTTATTTGGAGGAAGATTAACTAATTTCCAAACTTTGAGTTTCCTAAATTGTTGAAGCTCAAGTTGCATAGATTGAACCCTGTTGGTCCATCAATGATCGAAAAAATAGTGCTAATGATAAGAGATCACAATCAAACACCACTAAAATAAGTATCCAAACAATAATCTATCAAAAGAGTTTCAAAATATAACCATTTTAACCAAAGTAGAATCAAAACACAAAGAACAAGGCTCAATGATAAAGCAAATGATGATTCTAGCCAAAATACACACAGGAACAGTAATGCAAAATGAATATTCTCTTATTAGGGTTATGCAAAAGCTTCCTACAAAAGATTAAAATGATTCATATATATAGTAGTGCTAGTTTCGCTGATAGTTTCACTAGTTGTGACCAAATGCTTAGTTTCACCCGGTTGCGAAACACAGTTTTGCCGGGTGACCTATGTCAGCTGACTACGAGCGAAACTATAGTTTCGCTGGGTCATAGCAAACTACTAAAAAACATAAACTAACTAATCTTTACATTCATTAAACAAACTAACATAGATCTTATTACAAATAAAGAAAAATAAACTAACTACTAAGGTGAGTCCAACCTATACTTGATCTTTCATACTCCCCCTAGGTTGGACCTCACCGGCTTCAGCTTGATTCTCCTCTTGAGCTCTAGCCTGGTCTTCCACTTGACCTTCATCCTCCTTGGCCCTCTCATTTGCTTCCTGTTCAGGTCCAGCCTCTTTTACAACATCATCTTCATCATGTGCACTAGCTTGAAGGAATTAATTTAATAGATCCTACACATCCATCCTTGTCTCGTCAGCTTGAATAACTTTCTTGGTAAGCTCCCTACCTTCAGCTATCACTCCCCGAGTTTCGTTAGCCACCCTCATGAATACACTGGCTTCAGTTCTAGTTTTAGCTCCAACTCCTGCCTTTATATGATTTTCATATAATATCCTTAAATCTTCATCTCCAAATAGAAGAACCTCCATGGGATCAAACAATCTAATCTCTTATTTACCTTTCAATCTTATCACTGCTTCCCAGTATTATTGTCATAAAACTACTTGACAAAATCTTGTAGCATCGGGGGAAGTAGATTGGGCACTCGGACTCTGTTTACAGTTTTGGAAGGCTTCAATTTTAGTACAATCTTTCCCTTTTCTAGTGGCCCAATCCATGTCTTTCTTTGACCTCCTTCTCTCAGGCTTCATATACCCAAAGGCTTTAAAGTTGTCACTTAACCCCTTCTTAATTACCTTTTCCACAAGCTAGCGGTTAATATAAAATAGAAAACAAAATGTACATGATGTTTAGGGAGAGTATTGTTGGACTCCTTATATTAAATAAAACAAAATTAACGCACACACATAATTAACAAACAAAGCAAATCAATCAATGGCAACATCATACTTAGGGGGAGTACTGTTGGACTCAACAAAGTGTATTAAAAATTAATTCAAGAAAGTATGATGCTTCCCATTATCAAACAATCAACCAAATGTGTTGTAACATACAAATCATACCTTAGAAACATATTAACATCATTAACATTCATAATAATCACTAACATATGTGTAAATTTCTTTTTCAGATTTTGTAGATAAAGAAATTTTGCTAAGTCACCTAATACGGATGAAGTCAACCAATGCGGATGAAGAAGTCCACAGCAAATGAAGTCACACAATGCAGATGAAGAAATCCACAGCGGATGAAGTAATCCATAGAGGATGAAGAACTACTCCCACAACGGTTGAACAACTTCTTCACAATGGATGAAGTATTATTCTCATAGCGGATGAACATCTTCACCACAGCGGATGAACATCTTCACCACAGCGGATGAACAAACAAGATCCACTGTGGATGCGTAATTCTCCACAGCTTATGACTTATTCCCACAGCGGATGACTTATAGACTTGGGATTAATTTTTATATAATTTCATTTACATAAGGGTAGATTAGTAATTGTATATAGCTTTTGTGTATAGTCTATAAATAGCACTCTACCCTAATCCTTTGTAAGCTTTTTAACAAATTATCAATTAAACAAGCAGTTTATTCTCGTGCATTCTAACATACAACACACACACTAAAATCATACACATTAATCATGGGTTTTCGCACCATGGTTAGTGTTTGTTGATTTGTGAGAGATTTGCAAAGATCCTTGAAGAAATCAACCTCTTCTTATTGAATATTGTTTTTTTAAAGTTCATGTTCAATATGTTTGACTAGTTGATTTTCATCAAGAGATAAGCACGATAAACTATTAATTAATATACATTCTAACAGAGTCACAAGTGACTGAAAACATAGGCTTTTTTGAAGAGCATAAGTAGAAGCATTTTTTTTACTAGTTGGGTGCTCAATTCAGGGCTTGGATGAGAGTGATTTGGGAATCGAAGGGATCAAGGCAGAAGTCAGATACTCTCAACCCATTTTTGATGAAAGTTATAACTTTGTGCAGGCCGAGATGTCATGGAAATGATCGTTATCACTGAGTTCTAAAGCTTTAATTAGGCTACAGAATCACTGTTTACTTTGTTTTTGGGCTGAGCCTACAAAGCATATCATATAATGAAACTGTCTTTTTTAGATTTTATAATTTTAAGTGATACAGACATCTAAATCAGTTCCTATCATTTAATGAAACTGTCTCACAAAGTATAAGTCATGAAAATAAGCATACAAGAAGACATACTATCATTTCTCAGTCATCCCAAATCAAGTTTTTATTTCTCGTAAAATCTTTATTCTCCCCCTATATTTCTTTTTAACTGCCATGAAATAGAAAAAGGAATTTTTTTAATTTAAATATTTTTTAATTTTTTTATTTTTATAAGTATATAATAAATGGAAATGAAAATAGAATTTTACTAAAGAAAGTCTTCCGAATTATACTAGAAAAAACATGAGAAATGAAATAACAAGAAAAATGAAGTGATGTGAATGGTAGATAAGAATCCAAAATGTGAATGAGATACCATAACCATAACCTGTTTGTTCTACCTCAAATTAGAATTAGAAACAATCTCATTCAGTAAACTGGATACTGATTCGCCTCCTGAATTGTTCCTGCACTCATCAACTGATTAATTAGAGAGAGGGACCCAGGCCATCGTGGTCCTGGGAGTTCCTTTTTCATCAGTGTATGTAACCTGTTTAAGCACACACTCTTTTGAAAAATCATTTATCGCTTTAAACTTTTCCTTTTGTTTTACTTTCTAAATTTGTTTTTGTTCAATTACTTTTGTTTTAAAAAAGCTAAATTTGGAAATCATTTCCTTTTTAAGATCCGAAGGTAGAGATTTTAATTTTGAAACATTGGTCTTTTTCATCTTTGAATCATGTGAAACTAGCTTCACATGAGAAGGTTTGGATAGATTGTTGTTTATCCAACCATTCAAAGATATGTGCTTTTTACCTTTTGAAACCGAGAAGCAACCTGTGTTATCTTTACGTCCTAAAGCTTGCCTTTGAACCTAAGGACACTTCTTTAGCACGTGACCTTCTTTGTCACATCTAAAGCAAGCCTTGAAAGGCTTTTGGTTCTTTGTAGTCCCGTGGATGATAGGAGAGGGTGGAGCTTGCTTTGAGGTTGTTGGAGCTTGTTGACAACCTTGAAGCTTCTTCTTTTGGATATCAGGAAATTGAACCTTTTGAGGCTTTGTCAATGTGGATTTTGAACTGGGCAGTGATTTGATGTGTGATGTTTCGGGAGCTGAGACCTGAACATTCTTCTTAGAGCCTTTTTGTATGATTGGTGACTTATTGGACTTGGAAGCAGATTTGTGAAGATCATGATGGATAGCAGATGAAGATGGTGAGTGCTTTTGCTGAGGTTTCAAGGAATGGCTGGTTTGTTTAGCAGTTGGAGATGAGATCCGTATAGGTCTTGATTGGACTTTTGGAAGCATTTGACACTTGTTAACTTCATGTGACTTGATGATCTCTGATTCATCATCAGAGTTTGTCCAGTCTTGTATACACAAGTCAGCTTCCAATGGATCTTGGTTGATAACTCTTGTTGTGTCGGTTTGTGTTGTTGAGTTCTGATTGCTTGACAATTCCATAGATGTTCGTTCTTTGACAAACTTGACAAGAACAAAAGAAGAGATGTTACTTGCCTTGAATTTGTTAAAGAAGTTACGAGAAACAACTAATACTAGTTTTGAAGCATTAGAGGTGGAATTATCATTTTGCGAATTAGGTCCTTGCTTGATGAGCCCCAAACCTGCAAAAAAATCATATTCATCTCGAACCTCTTTGTGATTAACACAACTTAAACCTGCATGTAAACTGTTAGTATCTGTAGCTTCAATCAAATCATTAGATGGATGAGGTTGAGGGATAGGAGAGTAACAATGAGTGCTTGGAGGAGGATAAACATATGAAGTTTCACCACATCCCACACCCATTTTAATTCTTGCTCCCCTTTGCTTACAGAATAGTTCTTCCTGTTTCATCCTTGATATCGTCCATTTGTCAAGTTTAGTTTTAAGCTTGCTAGTCTCAAATTCTGCCAGTATGACTCGTTCGCTCAAAACATTAATCTCGACATTCTTTTCTAAAGGATTTGTTTTTAAAAGATCATTTTGTTTTAAAGCTGTTCTTAATTTGATAAAATATTTGGACTCATTTATTTAAAGTTCTTTGTTTATTCAATTCAACTCTTTTTCATTTTCTATCAATAAACTGTTAGCTTTTTAAACACCGAATAAATGAATTTTCCAGGGAGGAGAACACATGTCTTGAACTATCTCATAGGGGAGTCCCATAACTATCTTTTTTACATCAAGTGCCTTTTCACATTGATAAACAGGAGTGTTCCTTTTGTACACTTCCACCTCAGCAGCTCTCTTCTTAGATTCCTCAGCTTCATCTCCCTTCGACTTTCCTTCATCCTGAACCTTCAGCTTCATTTCATTTGTTTTACTATCTTATTGCTTTTGAACTTTATTCCAGCTTGCACAGGCACCAACATCACCAACACTCTCATCATTAGAATCACACATGAATTCTTTGAAAGGATCAAAATCATCAACATGATCCTCATCCATGGATTGATTGTACTCTCTTCTTTTCATATCCAATTCAAATGACTTCAGCTTGTTGATAACATCCAAGAGTTTGTAGCCAGTAAAAATTCTTTCTAGCTTTAACAATCTAACTTGTGATCTCCATTGGGGTGGAAAAGAGTCCAAGAGCTTGGTCACTTGCTCATGATTACCCAACTGCTCCTCATATTCTTCAGAGTGCTAGAGACTGACAAAAATTGATTAGTAAGATCAGTAAGGCTTTCATTCTTAAGTCCAACAAAAGAATTAAACTCCTTCTTAGCTTGGGATTTTTTGTCATTCTTTAGATCTTCATTTCTATCATAAAATTCACATAAGGCATCATACAAAGACTTTGCACTTTTGTGCTCAGTAAAGCGGTTGTATAAGTCTTGTGATAAGAATAAGGTCAAGGCCCCGAAAGCTTTCCGATCATGATCAATTAACTTAATATCTCTTTCAGAAAAGGTTAATGAATCAGTGTTCACCTTGGTCTGTTCACGAACAGTCACCGTTGGAGTGTGTGGACCTTTCATTATAGATTCCCATTGATCGTGATCCGTGTAATAGAAAAAGGCCTTCAAGCATCGCTTCTAATCCTCAAAATTACCTCCGTTTATAAGCCTCGGTGGCCAATTTGGTGCAACACTCTCCAAATCAAAAATGGTAATGTTGGATGATGTCATTTTCTGAAAAAGGTATAGATTTGCTAAACTTCACTGGAAAATTCGCTGGCAAATTTGCCGGTAGTTTCGCTCAGCGAATGGGCATCAGTTTTGCTTGAAAATGCTACAAAACTTCTAGATTCACTTACTGTTTCGCTGAAACAAGTAGAACTTCATTCTAAGACAAATTCACCAGCACTTTCGCTTGTTTGGTTAGTCAAGTAAGGTGAATTTTTGTTCAAAATATGTAGTTTCGCTGGAATCCAAAGAAAATTCAGTAAATCACAGAAAATGGTAGTTTCGTTGTAACAAAACTAGATTCGCTGGAAGAATTGGTAGTTTCGCTGGAAGCAACTAAGTGGCTCTTCGAACAGAAAATCAGCCTAATATCACCCAGGTCACTATGAATTCGTGATTGGATGATTGGGATAGCTTCCTATGCTCAAACTAAGTATTTTGCAAAAGGTTGTCAAGCTAAAAACACACTCTACTGATCAGAAGTTAGTGAAACAATGATTTTATCTAAAACACTTTTAAAACCGAACAAATCAACATATCAAGAGCACTAAGGCTCTAATACCATATTGTTGGTCCATCAATGATCAAAAAAATAGTGCTAATGATAAGAGATCACAATCAAACACCACTGAAATAAGTATCCAGACAATAATCTTTCAAAAGAGTTTCAACATATAACCATTTTAAACAAAGTAGAATCAAAACACAAAGAACAAGGCTCAATGACATAGCAAACGATGATTCCAGCCAAAATAAACACAAGAACAGTAATGCAAAATGAATATTCTCTAATTAGGGTTGTGCAAAAGCTTCCTACAAAAGATTACAATGATTCATATATATAGCAGTGCTAGTTTCACTAACAGTTTCATTGGGTAGCAAAACTGTCCTAACCAAATGCTTAGTTCACCAGGCTGCAAAACACAGTTTTGTTGGGTGACCTAAGTCAGCTGACTACAAGCAAAACTATAGTTTCACTTGTGGTTTCGCTGGGTCAGAGCAAACTACTAGAAAACATAAAGTAACTACTATTTACATTCATTAAACAAACTAACATAGATCCTATTACAAATAATGCAAAATAAAGTAACTACTAAATTGTGTCCAACCAATACTTGATCTTCAAACCCAAATTGGGTCTTGACGTGCTATAGAGACATTTTTGTGGAACGATCTGAGATAAGAAACATGCATAAAGACATTCATTTATCAGTCCAGATTGACTCTGTGTCCTCACACCATTGGTGATAGAACCAATGATGTAATCATGTGGATGGTCTTTTAATGTATTAAGATTTGTATTAAGGGTTAAAGGATTGGAATAAGATGAAGATTCGATTTGTGACGGTCAGGAAGGTGGGGATGTTTATGATAAAGTAGTTGGTTGTGGTGAAGGTGTGGGTGGAACATCAAATGGAGGTGGAGCTGGTGGGTCAATTGGAAGATCTGGTTGGGGTTCAGGTTGTGGAGGTGGTTATGGTTGAGGAAGTGCATCAAGTGGAGGAATGATTTGCATATTGGTTTGAGGAACAACATCATCGTCAAGTGTTAGAAGGTTGAATGATTTGAAGATAGCATCAAAGTCATAGAACCATTCTAGGTCTAATCTCATGTTTGGTGAATTAGACTGTTGCCAATCAATATAGAAAGACTTCTGCACAATGCATGTCCTTTTATTGTGCACCCTATATGCCTTTTGTAAGGATGAATAGCCAACAAAGAAGCATTCATCTGAAACAACACCAAACTTTGACTTCTGAGCTTGAGTATTCAGCAAAGTACAAGAGCAGCCAAACGGACTAAAGAAGTCCATCAAGGGCTTCCATTTATGAAGAAGCTCATATGGAGTCTTCATCTTGTCTTTAACGATCAGCACCCTGTTCAATACATAGGATGAACAATTTACTGCTTCTGCCTAGAAAATGATTGGAAGCTTTGACTCAATTAGCATAGTTCTTGCTGCTTCAATAAGGGTCCAATTCTTCCTTTCAACAACACCATTTTGCTAAGGTGTCCTAGCAGCACTAAATTGTCTGAGAATACCTTTGTTCATACAGAAAGAGTCAAAAATGTGATTCCCAAATTTAGTTTCATTGTTACTTCTGATGGCCATAACCTTCCTTTTGTTGATGGTTTCAATTAAGAGGATCAGCTTCTGCAACTCTTCTACGGTGTCTCCTTATGAGCTACAAATCTTACCCATGTGTATCTTGAGTAGTCATCTGTAACAACCAGACAATAAGATTTTTTAGCAATACACTTATCAATGATAGGACCAAATAAGTTAGTATGTAACAATTCCAGGAGATTTGAAATTGAATTAGCAAGCTTAAGCTTGTGTGGCATTTTGTGCGGCTTTCCTTGAGCACATGCCATGCACTTTTCTACCACTGAGAAATGCTTAAGTGGTAGTCTAGTCAGAAGATTGTTTTTAAATAATTTATATATGTTTTTAAGATTAACATATCCTAATCTTCTATGCCACAAAAAGGATTAAGATGATGAAGCTTTTGAGAGGAGAAAGGTCACGGTGGAGGTTGATTCTTTTGTTCCTATATCTAGCAGATAAGTATCATTCTTTGTTGGAGCATGCATGATCACCAAATCCTCTGGAACAGTGAACTCTGGTTTCAAGAACATGCATTTGTTGGAGATAAATAAAACTAGAATGTTTTTATCACAACTTGTGATACACTCAATAGGTTGAATGTGAGTTCTGGAACATAGTTCACTTTATCTAAAGTCAAAGAACCATTTGACACCTCTCCTTGACCAATCATCTTTCCACCTTTCTTGTCTCTGATAAAGGCCACATATCCTCCATTTATTATTCGATAATTGGTGAGTAGGTTATTCAACCCAGTCATATGCCCGAAACATCCGCTATCAACGTGCCAGGAACTGTTAATAGTTTTTTTTTGAATGATCCTCACATTTGAACAAAAGAACTATTAAGATTTAGAAATAGGGACCCAAGTTTGGAAAAACTTAGGTCTTGTAACAGAAGACTTTTTACAAAAGAAATTATTTACAAAGGTTATTTAATCTACTTCCTAAAGAACTTTTATGTACAGTTCTATCAACATGCTTATGACAGTGTTTGATTACATGATCATCCTTCCCACATTTAAAGCAATGGGATTTTATACCTTTTGTTTTATAAGTTGAAACTGAAGCGTGATCAATTTCAACTTCTTCCCCGCATCAGACACGTATGAATCAGAATTGCTACAAGTATTAGTTGATTCTTTTAATCTTTCTTTTGTAACCTTAATTTTAGCAAATTCTGATTTATTTACATGAATAGTTTTAACAACTAAAGAAGTTGGCTCTGTTTCATTAGGTTTTAAAATCCAAATTGGTGTAAAAGATGGGATAGGATAAGGTAGAAACTTTTCAAAACAATTTAAGTCTTTACTTCTATTTTAAGTTTCATTTGAACAAGCATTTCTTTCATTAACACAAGCATTAGGAACATCATGAGTTAATTTGGAAACATCTTATGATGAACAAGATGGACTAGAACTAGAAATACACATTTCATTGTCTATAACAGACTTTTGAGCCACAAATCTACTTAAACTAATATTTATCAAAGACTTTTTAGAATCGTAAATGCTACTCCTAGAGCTTCCCAAACCACTACTTGCACCATAACCGTATTCCACTCGAATCTCCATATGGTTTACTCCTTCTAAACCTGCATACAAACTGTTAGTATCATTCTAAATTAATTCATTTGTTGGATGAAGTATAGGCATAGGAGAATAACAATAAATACCTGGAGGAGGATAAACATGAGTGGTCTCTTCACATCCTAAACTAGTCTCAATTCTAGCTCCCCGTTGCTTTTTGCAAAGGTCCTCATGTTTTATCCCAGAAATTGTGCATTTTTCAAGTTTGGTTTTTAGTTTGCTTGTTTCAAATTCAGCAAGTGCTACATATTCAATTAAAGCATTTATCTTAACATTTCTTTTCAAAAGATTTCTTTTTAAATACTCATTTTCTTTCAAAGCTTCATTTAACTTGACAAAATATTTAGAGTCATTTGTTTTAAGTTCCTTATTTATTTGTTTTAATTCCTTTTCGTTATCTAGTAATAATCCTTTAGCTTTGTAAATCCCAAATAAACGGATTTTGCACGGAGGAGAACACATGTCTTGGATTACCTCATATGATAGACCCATAACTACCTTTTCAGCAGCTAGGGCCATCTCGTATTTATGAACTGGAGTATTCTTTTTTGCTTTCTTTCTCCTCCAATGCTTTCTTCCTGTCTTCTTCCACTTCATGTTCCTTTTCAATATCTTCATCATTGAAATCCCGCTTCACCCCACTCTTTTCAACTTCACTTTGTTTCCTAGTCTTATTAGTTGCACCAATTATCCTCTTCTTCTCAATCTCTACCAAAAGATTCTTTTTCTTCTTGACATCCTCAACCATCACATCTTTAATAATTTCATCACAGACATCAGCTGTAATCTCATTCATGAACTCCCTGAAAGGATCAAAATCATCAACTAAATCCATATCATTGTTTGCCACCTCAGCAACCAATGCATGATTGATTTCTTCTTCAGTTTCTTTAATCTCTGCACTCCAATCAAAGTTTCAGATTAGTGTTGTTTCCTTCTTTGGCTTGGCTTCTTCCTTATCGGTGATCGGGATAACATTGGACGTTCCTGAAATTCCCGGCACAGTGATGATAGGAGATGGACATTTTCTCTTGAAGTGCCCTAGTTGTGTGCAATTAAAGCACCTTAATTTTGACTTACAAAACCCAGTTTGGCATTTTGATTTTGGTTGCTAAAATTCTTCCTTCCAGTTCATTCCATGAATCTTCATGTACACAGGGGGAGCATTGCCATCTGCCACTGGATATTAGTTTCTTCTAGATCATCAAGATCCACCGGGTACATATCTTCAATAGACATCATATTTCCTTTTAGCTCCCCCACAACCAAAGCTTCATAGCTATGAACAAACATCCCAAATAATGCCATTGTATCAGATGGAATTTCAATAGTAATGGATGTCTTTGAGCTTGAACCAACACTTGAAGATCCACCACCAGATTTGTCAGATACTCCATATCCTATTTATCCACCATAAGCTGCACCATTAACGGACGAGTTTGCAGCGGATGAGATTAGTGTAGCCTTTTGTGGATATTCCCTTCTTTTCAAATCAAGATCAAATTATTTCAGTTTGTTGATGACATCCATAAGTTTATAATCAGTAAAGTTTCTTTCATGCTTTAACATCTTGACTTGTAGGTTCTATTGCGGAGGAAGTGAGTCCAATAACTTAGTAACTTGCTTATGATTGCCCAACTGTTCATCATATCTCTTCAAAGCGCTTGATACTGATAAAAATCAATTAATAATATCAGGTAGGCTTTCATTTTTACGACCAACGAATGAGTCAAAATCCTTCTTAGTTTGAGCTTTCTTGTCCTTCTTGAGATATTCATTTCCATTATAGAATTCGCATAACACATCATATAAGGCTTTTTAACTTTTGTGCTTGGCAAAGCGGTTGTAGATATCTTATGATAAGCATAAGTTTAAAGCCCCGAAAGCTTTTTGATCACGATCGATTAAATTGAGATCTCTTTCAGTAAAAGTTGATGAATAAATGTTCGGAGAGGTAAAAACAGTTATAGTTGGAATATGTGGACCATTTACTATTGACTCCCATTGATTGTGATCTATGTAGTAAAAGAAGGCTTTTAAACATCTTTTCCAGTCCTCAAAGTTAACACCATTTATAAGCCTCGGTGGCCTATTTGGTGCAACACCTCCAAGTCAGAAATGGTGATATTGGTTGAAGTCATTCTTAATTTTGGTTAAGAATCTGTAGAATCTATTAGACCGTAAAAGGATCATACATGCCAATTCAAGTGATGGGTGATGGTTGTTCT
>BJCO01361796.1:0-18875 GCA_018326465.1 Flaveria floridana | reverse complement strand
TTCAGTCTTTGTCTTCAGACTTTGTACATCAGTTGTTGATCTTCAGTACTTCAGTTCTTCAGCTATTGAACTTCAGTACTTGAGTCTTCAGTACTTGAAGTCTTCAGTACTTATAACTTCAGTACTTCAGACTTCAGTACTTGTGTCTTCAGTACTTGAGGTCTTCAGCTGTTGTTCTTCAGTTCTTTGATCTTCAGCTGTTGAAGTCTTCAGTCTTTGTCAAACTGCTGATGAAACTTTCAGTAGTTGTTGTGATGTCTTGTGGGACTTAGAGGTTTTTCTGATCTTGGCTCATTGGTTCTTTTAGTCCAACACCTTCTTTTATAAATAATCATTCTTTTGTAAATAAAAACAGGCCCAATGATATGCATGAGACTTATCGTGATGATGATTCTAGATTGTCTGAATGTGATGAGGAAATACTCATGGATAAGATTCTTGATTTAAAGCATAACAGGCCTAGATTAAAATCACATTGTTTCAAGTGTGGTAAAGATGATCATGTAGTTAAGCATTGTCCTGAGCTATATCATAGAAATGTTAATAGGCATTCATTTGGGAATAGATTGACTCAATTGGTTAATAATTTCTTTTGTAAGAAGCCAATCTCTCCAAAACCCAAAGTCGTTCAAACTTGGGTTCTTGTTTCACCTGGTTAATTTGTTCTTTGACATTTTTGCAGGAGTCATCCACTAAAGTTGTAAATAGTGTATGGCATGTTGATAGTGGATGCTCCAGACGCATGACAGGGATAAAAGATCTATTGACCAATTATTGAATAATCAATGGAGGTTATGTCGCATTTGCCGGCGACAAGAAAGGAGGGAAAATGGTTGTCCAAGGGGAGGTTTCCAAGGGCTCTCTTACTCTAGAGAAAGTCAACTATGTCCCTAAACTTGCTTTTAATCTGTTGAGTGATAAAGACATTCCAGTCTTGTTCAAGACCAATAAATGTCTTTTTCTGAAATCAGAGATTGATATTCCAAAAGAGACAGTGTTAATGCGGGCTCCAAGAAAGAATGACACATATATTCTTGACATGGGTTCAAGGGAAACAACGTCTACCGTCACTTGCCATTTGTCCAAAGCTTCCACTTCTGAGTCTTTCATATGACATCGTAGATTGGGCCACGTTAATTTTAAAAATATAAACAAATTAGTTAAAAACAATATTGTTAGGGGATTACCTATAAAGGACTTTTCAGTGGTTGAAAAATGCATGGCGTGTGCTAAGGGAAAACAACATAAGAAACCACACAAACCAAAAATTGAAAATAGTATATCTAATCCCCTCGAGTTGTTAGATACTGATTTGTTTGGCCCAATCAGTGTTAAATCAATTGCTAAAAAATCCTTTAGCCTTGTGGTTACAAATGATTTTTGCAGATATTCCTGGGTGAGATTTCTTGCCCACAAAGGAGAGGTTGCTGAGGAGCTGCAGAAGTTGATTCTTTCTATTGAGATGATATGCAAGAGGAAGGTTATGGCGATTAGAAGTGACAATTGTACCAAATTCAAGAATCAAATATTTGATTCTTTCTATGCTGGTAAAGGAATTCTGAGACAATTCAGTGCTGCGAGAACACCTCAGTAGAATGGTGTTGCAGAAAGAAAGAATCGCACCCTCATTAAAGCCGCTCGTATGATGTTGATTGAATCCTCTTTACCCATCATCTTTTGGGCAGAGGTGGTGAATTGTGCTTCATATGTTCTGAACATGGTGCTGATTGTCAAAGACAAAATGAAGACTCCTTATTAACTGTTTCATAAGTGAAAGCCTTTGATTAACTTCTTTCGACCATTCGGTTGCTCGTGCACTTTACTAGATACCCAGGCGCAAAAGACGAAACTCGGTGCCGTGTCTGATGAATGCTACTTCATCGGTTACTAATCCTCTCAGAAAGCTTATTGGGTATATAACAAGAGAACCCATATTGTGCAAGAGTCCTTTTATGTAGATTGGCGGGAACATAATTCCTCTGATGTGCGATCAGAACCTGTATGGTTCTTTGACTCCAATACAGTGTTCAATTCGTTTAATCTTCCAGTTTTTTGATGATGATGCGTCCATCTCCAATGTTAAAACAAACATCATTCCTCTAGCTCCATTACCTGTCATTCATCAAGTCCCTCCCAATACACCAACAAATGATGCTACATCAGTTGACATTGCATCTTACTCATCATCTTTTGACATTCCAACCCCACTTATCTCTGCATCTCTTCCCTTATCACCTACATCTACCTCATCTTAGCCTATCCCCTCCACCTCCCCAATTGATTCCACTTTGCCATCTTCCTTACCTTTATCTTCCCATCCTCAATCTATTAGCCAGCCTTCTTTAAATCCCTTTCCCGTAACCACTAATTTCAAAACTTTGAAAGATCACCCCTATGATAACATTATTGGATCTATCACTGATGGAATTCGAATGCGAAGTCAATCTAGTTTGATTAATGTCTGCCTATTCTCTTGTTTTATATCCCAAATCATACCGAAAAATGTTCATGCAGCTCTTTAGGATCCTTACTGGGTTGAATTGATGCAATTTGAGCTGCAACAGTTTAGGAAGCTCAAGGTGTGGACCCTGATTTATCTTCCACCAAACAAATGCCCAACTGGGATGAAATGGGTGTTCAAGAACAAACCCGATGACCGTGGCATTATGGTAAGGAATAAGTCACGTTTGGTGGTTCAGGGCTTTGCTTAAGAAGAAGGGATAGACTACACGAAAGTTTTTGCTCCAGTAGCCCATCTTGAAGCTATCAGAATCTTTCTAGCTCATGTCGCACACAAGCAGTTCAAAGTCTATCAGATGGATGTCAAATGTGCATTTCTTTATGGAGATATTGACGAAGAGATATACGTGTGTCAACCACCAGGTTTTGAGGATCCCGACTTTCCTGACAAAGTCTACAAGCTTGATAAGTCCCTTTATGGTCTTCATCAGGCACCTCGAATCTGGTACGAGACTTTAACACAAAATCTCTTAAGCAATGGTTTTTCTCGTGGCACTATTGATATGACATTATTCAAGAAGGAAGTGGATAGTGAGATGCTGATTGTACAAGTCTATGTTGATGATATTATTTTTGGCTCCACCAATCCAAAGTTATGTCGGGAGTTTGAGAAAGTCATGTGTGGTTGCTTTGAAATGAGCATGATAGGGGAGATGTGTATTTTCCTCGTGTCGTAGGTTGAACAAAAGCCAGAAGGAATTCTCATTCATTAAGAGAAGTATATATTAAAGACATTCTGAAGAAATTCAAGATGGATGATGTTTCTCCTGAACTCACTCCTTTCACTGCACAAACTTGCCTCACTCCTGACGAGAACAAGAAATCTGTTGATCACCATCTTTACAGATCAATGATTGGTTCTCTTATGTATCTTACAGCGAGTCGTTCTGATATAACCTTTGTTGTAGGATATTGTGCTCGATACCAATCTGCCACGAAAGAGTCTAACGAAAAGGCTGTAAAATGAATCTTTTGTTATCTTAAACGCTCTTCTAGTTTAGGGCTTTGGTATCCTTATGGTGGGAATTTTGACTTACATGCTTATTTTGATAGTGATTCTAATGGCTACATGTTGAACAGAAAGTCGGTTACTGGAGGATGTCAATGCTTAGGAAATTGTCTGGTATCATGGCAGAGCAAGAAATAAACCACTGTTTCTCTTTCTATAGGAGAAGCAGAATACATTGCTGCTTCAAGCTATTGCTCTAAGTGCTCTGGATATAACATCAGATGATTGACTACGGGATCAACTTTCTCCATACACCATTGTTGTGTGACAACAAAGCAGCTATTGGCATTGCCAAGAATCCTATTCATCATTCCCTCACCAAGCACATTAAGACATGAATTTATGCAATTCGTGATGCTTAGGAAAAGGGTTTTATTGATATTATTCCCATTGATACTAAAAATTAAAAAGCAGATATTTTCACTAAAACATTTGATAAAACTCATTTTTATAAATTGATCTCTATGTTAGGTTTACTATCATTTTAAATCCATTTTCTTTAAAAATATTTGATGTACATATTTTTTTTATTTCTTTCTTTATTTTCATTCTTTCCTTTTCGTTCTGCTCGCTCCATAGTCCTTCATCACATAAAAATAATAATAATAATAATAATAATAATAATAATAATAATAATAATAATAAATAAATAAATAAATAAATAAATAAATAAATAAATACATGACGGTGATACATATCTAAATAAGAAATTTCTACATCTTGCTTAATTTGTAGAAATTTCGGGGGAGAATATATATTAAATATTATTCTTGTTTTCTTTTGCAGAATAAAATGAGAAGCCTGGACGATGTAAAGGAGGTTAATAGTATTGTGTGGGATATGCTTGATAGGTTCAGCCAGAAAGCGAAGTAAACAGTAATCTTGCAGCTTAATTAATAAGAACAAGAAACTTGATGACTCTGATAGTCCCCTTGATATTTTTGGCCTTCACAAAGTTTCAAGTTCTTGTTCAAAAAGGGTTGAGAACGTGATATCTCTATTTTGAGTTATTCTTATCTAAAGTATCTTTGCGTCTAAATCTTCCATCCTATCTCAAAAGCTATATGCTTATTCATCTTAGCATCTAAGAAGATCCTTGTTACATTATTTCTGGTGCTTATCTCCTCTTCTATGTGTGAACATTGACCTGGAGTGTTGATCTCCTCTGTTGTACGATAGTACTGACCTGGAGCTCTTATCGGCACAACATGATGATCTTCTCTGTTATACGTAAGTATAGACCTGAAGCTCTTATCTGTAAGACTCAATTAATCAACTACTCTGTTATACATAAGTATAGACCTGGAGCTCTTATCATTTGATGTCTATAAGGGCTTTCCTTCTTTTGAAAAAGCACCTTTGTTGCTTCTGAGAGGAATAATCAAGTAGAACGTGTCATTTGTTCAATATATCATGAGGACATGATAAGTTTCTTTGCTAAATATTTGTGGGGACCGGGTCATTCAATGTTTTCTTTAAAAGAACCAAAAATGATAATAGTAGCTGCAGTGCACTTGTTGAAACGAAAAAGGCATGAACTTAAAGGGACAAGTATATCAGCACACCAAACTTTGACTCTCTAGAAGATCTTTTCAGCTTCTCGTTCATATCCTTTTTCTACTGTTTGATTTTGTTTAGAAAAATTCGTGAAGTGTGGTGAGGTCTTGTGTGGCAAATTTCTTTAAATTTCTTTTATTTTGTATACTTTGTAGTAATTCATTTCTAAATAAATTTTCTTTATTTTATTTTAAAAAAAGAAAATAAAAATTTTAATTTTCTTAAGTCCCCAGTGAAATTATATTTTCGCTGGTAGTTTCACAGAGTGAAATTATAGCTTCGCCGGCTCTTTGGTAGTTGCTAAGTCAGTTTCGACCAGAGCTTACACGGGCGAAACAATAGTCTCGCTGCCTGCGAAACTAAGTTTTATATGACTCAATTTGTGAAATTATCTTCTCATTTTCGCTCTATCGTAGTTTTATGTTCTAAAGAACCCTCCCGTGTCCTTATTTTGTGAATCTCAGATTTTGTGATTGCGAATCTGATTTTGCTTTGAGGTAGGAGGTTGAGAAAGAGAATGAGGTAGAAGGGAATGTGAATGTAGAGAATGTGGAGCGGGTGTGTGAAGCTGGTTTTGTTGATGTAGGGATGAACATTGATGATTTTGGAGGAGAAGAAATGTTCCCAGAACATACTGAAGGTGTTGAGAAGAATACTGAGAAGGGATTGGTTGATGAGGAGGAGGATGATGAACAGTTAGTAGATTATAACTCTGAGACCGAATATTATGAAGTGGATGAAAGACCACTAGCATATGTAGTTAAGAAAGGAGATGATGAGAATGACGTGTTTGAGATGGAAAAGAAGGAATGGTTCATGAGAGAGAAAGAGCCTAAAGAGTTAACTCCACTATTCCAAAACATGGAAGGGTTAAGCAAGAAAGAGGCTGATAAGAGGATTATTAGTTGGAAGTATAACCCCGGCCTCAAGATGTTTATGATAAAGAGGAGAGGGGGAGGTATTACATACATGCATAATAGGAAGGCATTCAAAACCTTGCCAAAACAGGACTCGAGAAGGTTGGCGGTACTGCCATTACTAGATGCTGATCTCAGTGAGAGAGCTATGTTATTGGAGAAGGAGATCAAGAACGGATTGAATGATAATTTTGAGTCTTTCGGCTTCATGAAGGCTGAACAGAGAATGTCTAAGAAAAATAAAGACTGGGAGACAGATAAAGGGAAGATAGTGCTGAGGGTGAAACCCCCAAGAACTATGAGCAGGTTAGATTGTCGGATCCCCTCCCCCAAAGACTAAAAAGTTTTGAGAAATGGTTCTATGATAACAACACGAGGGAGGCTGTGATCAGGGTGAAGAACGAGATTGAGTACAGATTGTTTGATCCAATAGAGTTGTACACCTTCTATGATGAGGACCTGCTGGTACTTTATGAGAATCACATCAAAGCAGGAGTAGGGGAGGAGACTAGAAAAGAAGCCAATTGGTTTATGAATGTGGAAAACAAGGTACGGGGTGTAAGAGCTGAGTTAAAGGAGTTGGCAGAGAAGGTAAGAGCATAAGATGATCTGAACATGGATGTCCGGGACTTAACAAAACAACTTGAGCAAACTAGTGCTCGTCCTGAGGGAGCTAATACCGCAGGAGATGATGAAGATATATCAGAGGCAGCGGGGGAGACTGAAGCTGACCAAGGAGAATCTGTGACTAAAGCCCCCAAGGAAGATGCTGTAGGAACTGCAAAAGAATCATCAGAGGCAGCGGCTGGAGCTGATCAGATAAATCAAGACCAATGAAGACAGTGAAATCCAACCTAGGGGGAGTATTGAAGATCATGTATAGGTTGGACTCACCTTAGATTAGATTATGTTTATATTCCTTTGTAATAGGATTAATGTTAGTTTACTTTTGAATGTTGTTTATTTTGTGTAGTTTTGCCGCCCAGCTAAACTATGAGCGAAACTACAGTTTCGCTCATAGTAAGCTGTTTAGTTCACCCAGCGAAACTATTGTCTCTACCGGGAGAAACTATAATTTCGGCAGCATAGTTTCGCTGATAGCGAACTGTCAGCAAAACTATGACTTCTATATATAGTTTTGATCTTGCTCATTGTTTAGAATCCTTGCAAAACCCTAATCGAATATTATTAGTGCAACAGACTATTGTAAGCTATTCCTTTGATGAAATATATTTGAGCTTGTTTCTTTTGATTGTATTAGATCCTTATTGTTCATATTTGAATACATTGTGGTTGTTATTATTCTTCGTCATCTTTGTTGCTTGTCTATTGTTTCTGATATTGAACGATTGAACACATCAATTGTACTGTAATTCGATCAGATGGACCAACAGATATGGAAAACGGTAACATGGTAAAGTCCCCACTGATCACTCTTGATGATTTTGATACTTGGTGTTTCAGAATTGAAGGCTTCATCAAGTCACAAGATAGCAGGATGTGGGAGTCTGTTACCACAGGAACTTACATTCCATGCACCTCTTCAGCTGCTGCTGGAGGTGGCATGATACCAAAGAAAGTGGCTGACTACTCTAAAGAAGATAGAAAAAGAATAGATGTAGATCAAAAGGCCATGACTGCTCTCCAATCTTCTCTTCCAAATGCCATCTATAGAGGCTTCAAGAAGTGCAAAACTGCTAAGTAGGTCTGGGATGCACTGAAGCTTATGTATGAAGGGTCTACTGAAGCCAAAGAAATCGAGAAAGACCTTCTGAAGCAGCAGTTTGAGAATTTCACTTTCAAAATAGGTGGAACCATAACTTAAAAATACTTCAGGGATGTTGAGATTGTGGACACTCTACTGGATATTAGAGTAAACCTAGAAAACAGGATATTGTGAGGAAGTTCATGTCCTCTCTTCCTAGACAATGGACACACTACTGTGTGGTCATTAAGAGGACTGAAAACCTCAAGACCCATACTCTTGCTTAGTTATATGGCATACTTATTGTTTACTAGATGGAGATGAACATAGCAAAATCCATCTGGCAACTCTAGCAATCAACAGAGTTCTGCCCTGCATGTGGTTGAAAGGGATTGTAGAGATCCACAACACCATCTTATCTCTTACCCTGTAAAACTCACCAAAGGGCCCTTTCATTACCTTCCCAGAGACACCTAGGGAGAGCTTCATCCAAGGAAGCCCATTCCAAGAGAAAAGCTCATCACAAGCTTTTGTGTCTCATGATGAAAGTACTGGCAACTTCCTCTTCACCCTTGAAGATTTGAACTGTATCCATCCGGATGATCTGGAATACATGAAGATAGTTCAATAAATGGCTCTTCTTACTCATAGAGCCAAGAAGTTCTACAAGAGGACAGGGAGGGAGTTTCCTAGCAATGTATCCAGTGGAAAGTTTGGACTGGACAAGAGCAAAGTGAAGTGTTACAACTGTAACCAGATGAGACACTTTGCTAGGGAGTGCAAGGCATCCGGAACTAATAGTGGGGAGTGCAAGGCATCTGGAACTAATAGTGGCCAAGCACAACCCATGCCATACTACGCTGAGGGAACTCCACACACTGAAAAGCCCAAGCAGCAAGCTACATTTGTTAAAAAATGAGGCTTTGATTAGAGCTTCCAGGTAGAAGATATGTCTCCAAACCAAGCACTGATGGCAGATCTTGATGAAGCGAAAATATTGGAACATCTTTGTACCCCAGAGTGCATTGCTAAAGTAAATAGATATAGGTCCTATAACTCAAAGATGAGATCTAAACTTGAGTCCATGAACATCTTAAAATCTGATTTCAAAAGAGCTGAAAATGAGTATAAGTTAAAAATAGAAGACTTAAAGAAAACCATTTCAACTCTTAAACATGACTTAAAGAAAACCATTTCAAAAGAGCTACAAGACTCAAATCAAGGATTTCATCACTAAGTTAACTGAGTGTCAGACTGAGCTTGTGAGCAGCAAAGCGAAGGCAGAGAAACATGTTCTTGAAGAAAAGACCTTCAAGAACATAATATCCTCATCCCTGCATGCCAAAGTCTGTTATCAAAACAAACAAGGATTGGGATCAATTGAGATAGCTCCTCCACACACTCTATTATCTGTAAGATTTCCTAGGTATGGAACTGTTCAAGATGAGATTCCATCCATAGATCCCACTATTGAAGACGATGAAGAGGAGACCTAAACATATGTTAATCCTCCTAAACTATCTAGTTAGACTGCTTGGGTTTGGTTCTCTTTCAACATCAATCTTAATGGTCGTGCCTAAAAACAATTTTAACAGATAACATTAGATCTATTAATGAAAATTTTAAATGATAAATAAATAATCATACCTGGATTTTATCTAATTAATTCATCACAATAGTCACTTAGGTTTTCATATTGTCCTTTATAATCCCCTTAAAGCCACTTGGTTACAATCGCCTTAGCCCTAAAAACCTTCTTAGATGTGATTTGGACCTGGAATTTCTGTTGGAGCATATCTTGTAAAGCCTTCAATGGTATTTATGGGTTGACTCTAATAATAGGTTCAATCTCCTTAGCCAACCAACTTATAGTGAACAACTTCACATCTCATGTTTGAAGGCATTGATGCTCTATAAATAAAGTTTTAACAACCCAAGACCCCTCTTTTTTAACGTATAAAATATGCAATAACCATTAGCAACTAGGTGTTGGAATTTTCTTTTAAGCTTTTAACTTTATTGACTTAGAAATATCAACCTGTTAGGACACCACCCACATATTATTCTACCCCAACCTCATTACTTTCACACCTAATTGCATTTGGATTTTTACCTAAACACATAACATGAAATCTACATTTATCATTCCTTAAGATGTACAACTGCCTTCTACTTTCTATTGCGTGTTTCTTAACCATAGGCCTAATATCATCTCTACTAACAAAAACCTGACCAAGATAGAAAGGAAAAATCCCCAATTTGCCCCTTCTTCTTCTTCTAAATTCTAATTTTTTAATGCTTTTTGCAACAGAGGTTCATCATCTGAGTCACTTATGCAATCGAAGTCATCAAGCTCAAAGTCACTTATATTATCATCTTCATCATCAGTTATATTGTCATCCTCACAGTCAACAGTGGCTCTAAATTCATCCATATCAACATTAACATTGTAAATTAAATTATCTTCATCTACTATGAAGTCACAATCTTCCTCATCATCCATATCATAATCTTTATCTTTGACTTTATGCTTAACATAAACCTCAATAATTTTATGTTTCTCAACATGTTTAAGCATGTTAGTTACATCCTTATTATTGGCTAAAGGTCTTAAACCAAAATCTAATTCATCTCCTGGAATTTTGAAATGAAGTTTGATTACATCTTCTATTTCATAACCAAAGTTCTCTATCATATCATAAACCTCAATAATAGAGAAACGATCTAAATCAACTACGTCAATAAAATCAATCATACCCTCCTCGTATATTATATCTGCACTATCCTCCATGGTGGAGTTTGATAGTGAAGAAACTAGGGTTTTTGCCATACACGGTGCAAGGATCGAAGTCTTCTTGTTGACGAACAAACCATTCCCCATTGTATACAGTTAAGCGCATCTTCAATCATTTGATGGAGACCTGAAAGTAATCAAAATCGATGAAGAAAGCAGCCTGATGTTATGAATTTCGATGGAACAATGTTGTATGCGATGTATGGGATGAATCTGTTGTTGACGTACGTATTCTTAAGGTAGGGTTATGTTTTTTTAATTGGAAATTACTTAAATGCCCCTTAAATGGATATGTATCTAACCTTAAATTTAACGGTGTTAACTTATTGGATGTATTTAAACGTTGGGGATTTAGATGAAAAAAATAGAATTTCGGATGATAATGGCAAATGTTAATAAACCTTAGGGAGGCAAATGACAATTCACTCTACTAATAATAAAATAAAGAGTAAATTACAATTTTCGTCCTTTAGGTTTATAGCAAATTTCAGGTTTCGTTCTTAAACTAAGGAAATTACAGTAAACGTACTTTACATTTAAGAGAGCTTGCAAGTTTCGTCATTTACTCTAACGGATGTTAATTTTGTCCGTTAAGTGAGGTCATGTGCCTGAGGGCATTTTGGTACTTTTACCTTTCATTTAAATAATAAATTATAAATAATTAAAACACACTTTTCATCTCTCCTCTTCTTTCCCCTCTTTCTCTCCATCCCTCCCGTTCTCTCTCTAGACACCCCAAATCTATCAACATTAAAGAACTACCAATCTCTCGCTGGTGATGGTGGGTTGTAAACATGAAGCGATGAAGTTACAATCGGTGGTGAAGACACGAGCACCGAAGGCGATGACGAGATTTCCAGCACCATCACCGCTCAATGCTGCAAATTCCCCCCTCTCTCGATGTCTTTCTCTCACCGCTCACACCACCGATGTCTCTCGATGGTGGTGGTTGGTTGGTTGTAGGTTGGAGGATAATGGAGGTGACAGTCGTGGTGGTCTTAGGTTTGGTCTTAATAGAGGTGACGACGGTGGTGTTCGGTGGCGCAGGTTAGGGCTTGATGGATGTGAGGTCGGGTGGTTGCAGGTTGGGGTTTGATGGAGGTGATGATGGTTCTCTCGTCGCTCACACCACCAATGTCTCTCGATGGTGGTGGTTGGTTGGTTGCAGGTTGGGGGATAATGGAGGTGGCAGTCATGGTGGTCTTAGGTTTGGTCTTGATAGAGGTGACGACGGTGGTGTTCGGTGGTCTCAGGTTAGGGCTTGATGGATGTGTGGTCGGGTGGTTGCAGGTTGGGGTTTGATGGAGGTGATGATGGTTGTGGTTGGTGATAGAGGTGACAATGGGTGGTGCTTAGTAGTGGGCGGGATGGCTAATGCTCAGCGTTGGGTAGGTGGTGGCGATGGCGGTGGGCAGGTGGTGGCGATGGAGGTAGGAAGGTGGTGGTAATGGAGGGGTGGTGGTGTTTCTTGTGTGTGAAGATAGTGAGAGAAAGAGAGGGGGTGGGTAGAGAGAGAAAGAGAGGTGTGGGGGTAGGGTAGGGTGGGGTGGGTATAATATTTTGTTTTCTATTATTAAGGGTAAAAATACCAAACTATCCTCATGTGCAATGTACGTAACCTGACCTAACAATCAAATTTAACGCTTGTTAGATGATCAGATGAAACATACAAACTTTTTAAAATATAAAAAATGTTTACTGTAATTTCCTTATATTAAGTACGTTACCTGAAATTGACAACAAATATAAACGAGGAGAAACGTAATTTACTCACTAAAATAGAAGCAGGACATTTGTCCTTGAAAATCAAGCTACCGGTTGACCGAAAGGCGGCGCCACCAGTTCCACCGCCGCGAAACCAGATCCCAAGTTTCTTTTATAAATTATAATTATAATCTCTTTTGTATATATATGAAGTCCAAGTGCTTCTGTGCTTGTGTGTTCATATGAGCGTTGAGAATGTGTATATCAGTTTTTGTGTGGCAATCTCATCCCGTCTACCCGTTTCTTCTGTTGCTCAATCGGGATGAATATCTTGATCGGTGAGTCCAACTTAACAAGTTCCTTGACAGCTTTCACTTGTTATGTATGGTGATTTAACATGTTGATTTGTATTGTATGTTAGGCCAACGGAGGCGTTGAAGTGGTGGGAAGGGGGGAAGATATTGGGTGGCCGAGATGTGACAGCCGGAGGAACGTGGTTAGCAGCTAGCAGACAAGGAAGAGTTGCATTCGTTACCAATGTTCGTGAACTTAACTCAATATCTGCTGCCAAGAGTAGGGGCCATCTCCCCCTTCGTTTTCTGCAGGTATTCAATTCAATTTCTGCACACCACCTGTTTGTTTTATTTCCTATAATAATAATAATAATAATGTCTCTACTTTTATACCCTATTTACTTCAAACAACATTGATTTAGATAAGGGACGGGGAACACCCCTTATTATAAATCAACACCATGAAATTTCTATACAGGTCGGAACATACGTGTATAGGGGTCGTATAGCCATGTACGAGACTTATAACCCCTATGAGAGGTGAATTTTTCCTCTTAGTCGGTGTCAAAATTTGCTATGCGTGTATAGGCCTATATGTGTCTTATAGGGGGTCAAA
This sequence comes from Flaveria floridana, assembly GCA_018326465.1. Taxonomy (NCBI): domain Eukaryota; kingdom Viridiplantae; phylum Streptophyta; class Magnoliopsida; order Asterales; family Asteraceae; genus Flaveria; species Flaveria floridana. The sequence continues at coordinate 5,760 of BJCO01361796.1, read as the reverse complement.
TAGGGCTATATGGGGCTTATAGCCCTCTGACACTCCCTGAATTTTCCTCGTTTACAGCGTCGTCGGCCCTATATGCCGCTTATGGGGCTATACGAGGCATATAAGGGTTGGGTTTCTTAATATTAGGACTCTTTAGATAATGATGAGAAGTGTTTATTAATGTGCTAGAAAGCCATGTTCATTTGGTGTTATATGATTCAGTCTTTATGGTGATATTGATATGAATTTGGTAATTTTTATGGCTAGAGCAACAAAAACCCTATAGAGTTTGCAGAAGAAATTGCAAAGGAAGCTGATCAATACAACGGATTTAATTTACTGATTGCTGATATTTTGTCCATGAATATGGTTTATGTAACCAACAGACTGAAAGGAGAAATCTGCTACATGACTTCAGTTCCACCTGGTGTCCATGTGCTATCAAATGCAAGTCTTGACACTCCTTGGCCTAAGGTGACCAAATTCAGTCCTTTTTATTTTATTTTCTCTTTTTTCATCCATCGACTATCAGAGTATGAGCACATCACGCTTTTTAAAGTACAATCTCTAATGTTTTTATAGTGGCCTTTGTTCATAAATGTGTTTATGTATTATACACTCAGGCTCAAAGATTGGAGCAGGGTTTTAGAGATCTTTTGGATGAATATGGTGCAGGCGATATTCCCATTAGTGAGATGGTTGATAAGCTGATGGGAAACACCGTTAAAGATGATATCAGCATGCTTCCTCATATCTACAGTCCAGAATTTGAATACCAATTGAGTTCTATTTTTGTTAACATAGCATCCACTGAGGTAAAAAAAGAATTCAGCCAACTTTGGTTATCTTTTAATAATCTTTATGATATTTGATCCTGAATATTAGTATTATGCAGAGACGTTATGGTACACGAAGCACATCTGCATTGGCTGCAAAAGTAAATGGTGAAGTATTCTTCTATGAAAAACATCTGGAAAATGATTTCTGGAAAGAGCACACTGAAACTTATATGATTGAGAAAAATGACGAGTGAATTATTATGCCTTAATACAATATATATATTTTTCTGTGAGTTGCTTCTCCTGGAATTATATGAATAATAACGTGTAGCTTTCATGAATAATCTCCGTTCTTCATATTGACATATACCGTATTTTTATTACTCCATTTGTGAAACTTTTAAATTTCGACCCACATGCAACAATTATTTTTAGCTGTATAAGCAGAATCAGCTCAATGTAAGTAAATGAGATGAGACTGACATGACAGAGCCGTCAGCATGGAGTTAAGTACTCATGACTGATGACACAAAATAACAACTGAGTTTCACAATATCTCCAATAATTACATGTTAATTAATACACCAAAATCAACAAGTGATCTCGGATACAAAATATCAAGAAAGTTCACTTTCCAGGTACAAAGTTAGTAGCATAGGCCCAAGCATTATTGCTTACTGGGTCTGCAAGGTGATCAGCAAGGTTCTCCAATGGACCCTTTCCTGTTACAATGGCTTGTACAAAGAACCCAAACATGGAAAACATAGTCAGTCTACCATTCTTTATCTCTTTGACCTTCAACTCGGCAAAAGCTTCAGGATCATCAGCAAGTCCCAATGGGTCAAAGCTTCCGCCAGGATAAAGTCGATCAACCACCTCACCGAGTGGCCCACCAGCAACTCTGTAGCCCTCAACTGCACCCATCAAGATTACTTGTGTAGCCCAAATAGCTAAAATGCTCTGTGCATGGACCAAACTCGGGTTACCCAAGTAGTCAAGTCCTCCCTCACTAAAGATCTGTGCTCCGGCCTTGAACCATACTGCCTCACCAAACTTGACTCCATTGCGGGCTAAAAGCTCAGGGAAGACACAACCAAGAGCTCCAAGCATGGCCCATCTGCAGTGGATGATTTCAAGCTCACGATTCTTAGCAAAGGTTTCAGGGTCAGCAGATAGACCAGCAGTGTCCCAGCCATAGTCACCAGGGAACTCACCAGTGAGGTATGATGGAGACTTACCGGAGAAGGGACCTAGGTACTTGACCCTGTCCGGACCGTACCAGGGGCTGCTAGAGGGTGCAGCTTTTGTGGTAGTTTTCCTCATGGAAACCTTTCTGTTGCCTGAAACCCCAGATGCAAATTGAGCTGGTTTCACACCAAGGAAGGGACGAGCCGCATTGACGATGAAGAAAAGGTAACAAGAAAATAGAGGCCTCTTATCGGGTTCATGGACCGACTGCAGGAAACTTCGACTTTCGACCATTCGTTTACTGATGGATCGGGTAGCCTAGAGATGCTAGCTGCTAGGAAGAAGAAAAAGTTTACTTACTCGATGCTTTAAAGAAGTTCAGAGAATAATGGGCAACCGCTGCTGCGGTATGGTCCAGAAGTGAAACTGGCTAACATAGGGTGAGGGTCCTGATGGGCAAGTATAAGTAGAAGAAGAGATTCTTATCTCATTCCATTCCAGTGGCTCAGCCAGTAACCAATGGCGAAAACTAAAAAATCCATGGTTTCCCGGTAGAACCCTATTTCTCCCAAGTTGTTTCAGAACCGGAAAAAAGAAGCGGTTCACCTGTGCAGCAAAAGATGAGGAGAGAACCATTGTTGAAGCAGACATGGGATTACTCTCTTTTGCAGAGTAGAATTGGATGCTATTAGTTGTGTTGGTTGCATGAGTGTCTTTGATGGGAGAAGATGTATATATACAAGTTTAGGGATAACAGATAGTCTGATCTGTTGTAATACTTTTTCTGTTCTTTGTGGTTGACAGTATTTTTATGGGTCAATGTCCGAAATCCATGTGGCATGTACAGGTGGAGCGCATGTCAAAAATCTAGTGAGATACTTGGGGTGTAAGAAGAGCCAATAAGATACCGACACCTGCCATTTCATCTCATCTCATCTAGTACATGGATTCAATTACAAGAGCAAGAATGGTAAATGCATGAGGCCAAGAGTTGTGGGGTTTAAAGTGTTTGCAGCCATGCATGTAAAGAAGATAAAGATTTGTGAACTTCTGCTACTTGGAAGAGGGAAGATGTCTTTAAGTATAATAAGAGTGTACAACTTTAACAACTCTATTTGTACCCAATTAGGACAACAAATAATCTTAAACATACATGTAACTGGCATCACATCTAATGACAGGAACGTGAAAGTTAGAACTTGAAATACCTATATAAAGCACAAAGACCACTATCAGTTCACAAGTTAGGTTGCAATTTGAACCCAAATTTGCAGCAAACAGTTGACATGAAACTGACCGTGTTAGCTCGAATCAAAGGGGAATGTGCCTACTATTCAAATAAATCATTACAAAGACCAGTTAGCAGAAAAAGTTAGATGGTATACGTTAACTATGAGTTAATGTGGCCATTTGGTTTGAATTTAAAATTGTTTACTTCATGCAACTTTTCTAAGCGGCCCTAGAAAAGCTAGTGAGGCTTGGTTTGCCTTTGATTGTCAATTCTGGATGCGAAAGCGCACTAGATATATTACTTTTGGAGGGAATTCGCACTTAAATGTCTAAATTACTGAAGCTCCTTATCAATGTAGAATATGTTTGATGGAATCCTCGAGTTCATGCTATTTACATTAATAATAAATAAAAATAAAGTTGGGCAAAATCAAACAGTAGCCCAAGAAGATAGAATTTTGGCAAAATCAAACAGTAGCCCAAAAAATTGGAATTCGCACAATGACTCCTCCCACAATCAAATTCTATGCATGCATATTTAACATGCTCATAAAAAATTTTGGTTACGTGTTGAATAGGCTCAATTGTGATCATATCACTGTTGTCTGTTGGTGTGTTCAAACACTAGTAGATTTATTGTACCATTTTGGTGGAGGTTGATATTTCAACCCATTTTCTTATGTTATCATTTCTTAATGATATGCCAAATTATAAAAGATCTGGTAAAAGTGATCTTGTGAAATGTGTTGAAGGTCAACAGATGTCTGAATTTAAATGTTTACAGCCTTCTAAATGGCTTTGTATTACAATGTTATACTGCTATTACAATAAAACATGTTTGGCAATCATATTTATTTAATGCAGTACTTTTTATTAAAAGTAGGTGATAACTATTGTGTTTACCCAACCTGACCCGTTTATACCCTAATTAAAATATCTCATTTCAACAGTAACTATTTTGATTGATCACCCAACCTACCAATCAAGCAACCTCAATGCGTCGACTTTGAAACGAGAATGAGTTATTACCTATCATCCACATTCACTGGCCATGGAGTTTAATCTAGCACTTGCGCAGGCACAAAATTAGAATGAGTAACTAACATTAGATTCTAGTGCATTTGAGCTTGATCTACTAGCATACAGTAGCCAAAATCTTTTGTATAGAGTATAATAGTACATATAGCTCGCAGGAAGAGGTAAACTTAGCAAATCTCAAACTCAACAGGTATATATTTCAGTTAGTGACAAACTATATTATTACATTTTGATTCATTTTCACTTTCCAGGAACAAAGTTTGTGGCATAAGCCCAAGCGTTGTTGCTGACAGGGTCAGCGAGATGGTCAGCAAGGTTTTCCAATGGGCCCTTCCCGGTCACAACAGCTTGCACAAAGAACCCAAACATTGAAAACATAGCCAATCTACCATTCTTTCTCTCTTTGACCTTCAATCCAGCAAAAGCTTCAGGGTCGTCAGCAAGTCCCAACGGGTCAAAGCTTCCACCAGGGTAGAGTGGGTCCACCACTTCACCAAGTGGCCCACTAGCAACTCTGTAGCCCTCAACCGCACCCATCAAGATTACCTGTGTAGCCCAAATGGCTAATATGCTTTGTGGATGGACCAAACTCGAGTTGCCCAAGTAGTCAAGTCCTCCCTTACTGCGCTCCAGCCTTGAACCATACTGCCTCACCAAACTTGACACCATTGTGGGCCAAGAGCTCAGGGAAGACGCACCCAAGAGCTAAAGCATGGCCCATCTGCAGTGGATGACTTCAAGCTCACGGTTCTGGGCAAAGGCTTCGGGGTCAGCAGATAGATCTACGGTGTCCCAGCCATAGTCACCAGGGAACTCACCAGTGAGGTATGATGGAGACTCACCGGAGAAGGGACGTAGGTACTTGACCCTGTCCGGACCGTACCAGGGGCTGCTTGAGGGTGCAGCTTTTGTGGTGGTTTTCCTCATGGAAACCATTCCTTTACTTGAAACATTGTTAGCAAACGGAACAGGTTTCATCGCCTGTCCAACTAAGGATGAGGAGAGAGCCATTGTTGAAGCAGCCATGGGATTTTTCTTTAGTTTTCAGAGTAGAATTATGGCACAGACTGTTGAAGCAGCCATGGGATTTTGTATGATAAGAGGTTCCCAGCAAAACTAAAGGGAAAACTATACCGAGTGGCAGTACGTCCAGCTATGTTATATGGCACAGATTGTTGGGCCATAAAGAAATCACATGAGAGACAAATAGAGGTCGCAGAAATGCGAATGCTGAGGTGGATGTGTGGACACACAAGATTGGATCGGATAAGAAACGACGTCTTTCGCCAGAGGCTAGAGGTGACTTGTATCACAGAAAAAATAAGAGAGGGAAGATTAAGATGGTTTGGATACGTGAAGAGGAGAACGATGGTAGCACCTGTCCGAGCAGTAGAGAACATCAGCTTAAAGGGTAGGAGGAGTAGAGGTAGACCTAGGTTGACTTGGGACGAGGTTATTCGGAGGGATATGATAGATTTGCATCTTTCTGAGCACATGATCGAGGATAGGAGTGAGTGGAGGCGTAGAATTAAAATTAAGAACTTTT
>BJCO01361795.1:0-33043 GCA_018326465.1 Flaveria floridana | reverse complement strand
GGCCAAATCCTACAACGACTACTTGCATACATTATGATAGCTAATGGTTATTTGAAGAGCTCAGAGTGCACGTTATAATAGAAAATCAAGGGATATACGTCATAGACATAATATGGTATGACAACCGCTCTTAACGTGGGTTATCTCAATTGATAATGTAATGTCAAAAGATACCATTATGGATCCGCTTACAAAAGGCTTAAGCAGAAAGACAATATATAAGTCGTCAAGAGGAATGAGAACAAAGCACTTAGAGTAAGTTTATACAAAGAAAAAATATAATTTAACTTATATACATCTAGTATTTAATAAAGTTTACATAAAAATTGTAAATTTTGATAAAACTGTATGCTTAGACTTTTATGAAAAACAAGCAACTTTATATAGGAAAACAAAATAATATGTTAAAACTTTTAAAATAAAAATTGAAATAAGAAAAAGGAAGAACAAAACAAAACTAATATATTTCAAATTGGTGTAGTGAGAACCCGCACACTAGTTTTGAAAACAGTTAATATTTTTTAACTTCACAGTTGTATCTCATTTATATAACTACACTACTTCTGTAATATATATTTAGTCACTGTTATAATTATATAATAGAAACAAAAATGTGATAATTTTATCATCCACGGCTTACGCATGAATCGATAATGGACATGCAACATAAAGATAAAAAAAGATAAAAAAATTGTTTCGACACTCTTTTAAATATTGTCAAGAAGGCGTTTGAATATTAAGTGGGCCAGTGAAATGCAAAATCCATCAATGTAAGTACATTGCGTTTGGAGATGTCAAATTTGGTCATACTTTACCAACAAAGAAAAACATCGTATTAATAAAACAAAATAAAATGTTATCACATGTCATCTTCTCATATCATAATTGTCATCTGTCATATTGTCAAATACTCTATGACACACGTCACTAGCATAAAAAATAAACATTTAACGATCATATTAAATGCTAAAGATCTTATTTTTTTATTCTTTTTAAATTATAAAACATATTTTTAATAAAAAATAGATTTTTTTTAAAATAAATAAATATGATTTTTAATAGAATTTTTTTTCAATATGACATATATAAAACAAATTTTAAAAACTAGAATTTTTAAAAATAATATTTAAAAAAAGGTTTTTAAAAACGAAAGTTTAAAATTATTGTTATTACATTATTACTTAAGGTAGTTAAACCTTAATTAATTTTTTAACTCAACCCATGTAAATCACGAGATTCTAAACTAGTATATCTATATCTATACTAATAAAACAAAATAAGATTTTACGACATGTCACATTCTCACACCATCGTTGCTACATGTCATTTTTTCACTCTCCATATCACATGTCATTAGCATAAAAGTGTAACTTTTTAATGATCATTCTTAATGCTAAAGATCTTATATATATTCTTTCCAAATTCTAAAACACATTTTTATTACATAATGTAATTTCTTAAAAATATATACATATTAAATTTTTAATACAAAGAATATTTTTTTAAATGACATTCACAAAACAAATAAAAATATCAGAATTTTTAAAAATTATTTCTTTAACAAAAGTTTTTTAAAAATGAAAATTTAAAAACTTTTTGTTATTACATCATTACTTAAGGTAGTTGATTATACGTAACTCGAATCATATTTATCTAAAAATTATAATATAATTTATAAATATTAATAACTTTAATATTTTAATTTAATCCCTGTAAAGCACGAGATTCAATTCTAAACTAGCATACTAAGAAAGCAAAATAAATATTTGTCTCATGTCTTCTTCTTACACGCTCATTACTTTTCACACAATCTTTGACACATGTCACTAACATAAAAAGATAACGATTTAATTATCATTTTAAGTGCTAAATATAGTATTTATATTATTTCTAATTTATAAAACACATTTTTATTAAAGAAGGTATTATTTAAAATAATAAATATATTTGATTTTTTAAATAGATATAACTTTTTTAAATGACATTTAAAAACAAATTAAAAAAAAACTTGAATGTTTAAAAAACATTTTTTTAAACAAAATTTTTTAAAGGCGAAAGTTTTAAGAAATATTGTTATCACTTTATTACTTAAGATAGTTGATTATATATAATTTGAATCATCTTTTATCTAAAAAATTATTTTATATTTTCTAAATATTAATTGTTAACTATTAATTAATATCTTAATTAAACCCGTGTAAAGCACACGTTTTTAAACCAGTTATATTATTAAAATAAAATAACTAATCATTACAGTAATTTAGTTACTACTTTTGATTTTGACCACTAAGTTCTTCTAACTTTATTTTCAAATCCGTGTCACCTCTATTATACCATCTCTTGCTAGTCACTTTTATGATACACATAGGTTGTTAGAGAGAGCTATCTAAAAAAGGAGAAGAAGCCGCCAGTCTACTGTTTTCAGGTGCCTTCGGCTGCGATGTTACATCTACACAGGCTTCTCTCTTTATCTCTTCTACAACTTTTGGTTGTCTGGGTTTTAAATTGCTCATCCAATACCCTATCTTATTTTTCTAGAGAGAGAACACATGATGGGGCAGAGAAAACCGATGATATGTCGTTCCTGGCCTTCTCCCCGTGGCTATGACTCTAGATCTGCCTTAGTCCTCTCTTTCTTTCTTTCTTTCTTAGCCTTTGTCAGTTTTGGTTTTCTCTCTCAATCTTTAAGGTTTTTTTTTTATTATTTTGAATTTTATGGTGTGAGTAGATGCTTCTAAGATCGATTGGTGCTTCTAATTTGCTTTATGTTGTTGGTTCAAGGTTTAAAATTATATGGTTTTTGTAAGCCCTAATATTTTTGGTTCAACATAATGGATGGCTTGATGATGATGAGTGTAGGTTCATCAGAGAGGTGCCCCACTTTGTTATATGGGCTTAATCATTTTTTCAGGATCGGATGAGGATAATCAATACAATCAGTTTCATAATAATGATAGAGTTAGAGCACTTAACAGATCAAATAGGAAACCAGGTTTTGGTTTATATGATACAAACAAGAATAAGAACAAGATAAGTTTGGTTTTTAAAAATGTTGTATATTACTCTCAAGTTCAATTACAAGTGTTACAAATCATAAAGATAAATACAAAAACCTGAGACACTTTATACTACATCCTACAGACGGCTATACTTTAAAAGCCAGCAGGAAACACTAATCTATACAACAAGGTCAATGTATAGTGAAAAGGCAGATTGTCTTTTAACTTGTGACTATGACATGCCATAGCTCACATCCTAATATAGTATAAAAGGATAAAAGGTACAAAAGTAGAAAGTTACAGATCAATGATCATAATCTATAGTTGACAAAAGTATGGACCTTTTCACCAACTTATCTAAGTTGGTGAGACTTTAGAGTGACAGCGAAAAGTTGTTTAGCTTTTTGTCTAAAGATGATCAAAGAAAGCATGTCTTATCTGTCTTTTGAAGAAATTAGTCTTTGGATTCGGAAGACTTTGCCTCTGAAGCTTCGGAAAACTTCATGTTTGGCTTCGAAAGATTTTGTCAATTGGCTTCGGAAGATTTTACACTTAGCTTATTTCCATTGAGTTGTGTAAAACTTTTGAAGTAACTCTACTCTACACTTCATGCATGCATGCTGAGAGCTTTTTGGTTGCTTTGTTACATCAGCCGTTAAGTGTAAAACTTACAAGCTCCCCTAGGCTGATATTACCACAACAAAGGTGATTACTTAGATATTGACAGTACTTATCAGGATCAAGATCATTCCTTTCTTCATTAATTGGTCAGGATCCCTCAGACTCTCATAGTATCTCCTCATATTATAGAGATCATGCAGAGGAAGATCAAGCATGTCTTGTCAGAAGTAGACATCTTGAACTCCTTAATCTTTAATTACGTACCATCTATTTGGATTAGCAGGAAAGTCCATGACAGAATGGGTCTCCCTGTAGCAAGAGGCTCTACATTGGTTGGACTTGGTTGAGCAGCCTCTTCTTGAGCAACCTCGGGATGCTCTGACTCATCCTGAGGTGTAGAGATGGATGCCTTGGACTTCTTTTTCTTCTTAGTGTCCCTCTTCATAACCATCCTTTTCTTCTTTTTTCTTGATTTCAACTCAGAAGACTTGCCTTCAGCACCAGGTTATTCTTATGTGTCTTTCTCAGTTGGGTCCTTTTCCCTCATAGGTTCAGAAGGAGAGAGATCAGGACCCTGCTATGGGTTAGAAGATGAAGTTGGCTATGGTCCAGCACTAGGTCCAGCACTAGGTCCAGGTTATGTTGTCTCTTATGGTTCCACCTTGACCTCAACTTTAGGTGGAGCTTGACTTGATGGAGAATGCAAGTCTATTAGCTCACCCTTTTTAATCTTTTGCTTGATCACCCTAATGTGCTCATCCATGGTGGATAGAGGCATTGGACCAAGCCTTCTTTCGGAGAATCCATAAAACTTCAAGAAGCTAATAATCCCCTGCCTATCAGCATACTTATTTTGATTCTTTTGCATGATGGCTTTTGACTTTGCAACTTCTTCCCTCATTTTCCTCTTAGCAATATTTTGTTCTTTCATTACTTGTTGCTCAAGATGTTTGAGGTATTCAAGCTCTATGTATTCATATGATAATGGAAGAAGTGTAGATAACTAATAGAGGTCTGTGGCACTCAGGTAGTTGATCATGTTTTGTCTGTCTACTTCATTACCTACCTGAGGTTATTGCTCAGTTGCAACAGCCTCTGCCTTAGGGCTTTCTTGAACTGGGGAGAGGGTAGGAACATGTTTGTAGAGTCTTTTCTTCCTCCTTTCTTCCTTGATCTTGAGGAGTAGTTCTGTATTCTCTGGTTCCTTCCTCTCATTTGACAACTCAGTGTTAGCTATTTATTTAGCTCTTCTAAAGGAAGAGAGATAAGTTCATCAATGTTGTAGTTCCTGGTCCCCAAGTAGTTCAATCTGGTTGCCCTTAACTTATAATCTTGAGTGTTTGGCCTAGGGGCAACCCTGATTGCAGCTTCCATAAAGCCTGGGGACCTACTTGAACTCTCTCCTCTTAACTTCCTCTTCCTCTCTCTTTCCTCCTCCTTAATCTCCGTAGGAGTTAGTTTCCTTTTCCCTTTATCACTCACAGGCCTTGCTGACTCAGGGTGAAGAGAGCTTTGGCCTTCATTGCTTGGTTTAGCACTTAAGCGCTAGCAAGAGAGAGGCTGTGAAGAACCTTCACCAGTTAGTGCCTCACTGAGGGTAATGAGTGCTGAAGAGGTTCCAGTCTTAAGGTTCACAGGCTCAGCTACTGGGCCTTCAGTCAAGGTTTTTCATTCAAAAGTAATCTTGGGTTGCACCTCAATATCCAGTTGACCAACAGTCTTGCCTGCTAGCCTCTGTCTATATAATCTGGATCTTAATTTGAACTCTTCCAGCACCTTGTCTTGAATCCTATCTTCTAACCTTGCAACTTGCTTATTTTGACTTAGATTGGCAAGTGAAAGGTCAATCAGATAGGGGCTCTCATAGAATCTTAGGTTAGAGAAGTTAAATATTTTCTATTGCCCCTGAGATCTAGGGATTACCAGTGCTCTTCTATCAGTGTCATACCTCCATCCCTTAATTGGATTCTCAGGAGGATGAGTTATGATAGGCTTAGCCCTTGGTATACCCTCCTTAAACAGACTTTGTATGAGTGAATCCACATCAATATGGACTTGAGGAGGTTACTGAGTATGGACAATTGCAAGTGAGGTTGGTGAGTCCATAATGTCCATACTCTGAGAATAACTCCCAGGTTCTGTGATTGCTAAGACTTTCTCTCCCTTTTTGGTAGCATCACCTTCTTGCATAGGTGAGCTAGAGGATAGGTCCACCATATCCACAGGTTGTTGTGAACCTGGTTGAGTCATCTTAAGTGGTCTCTCAGCTAACTTGCCTTTGAGATTGGTGATCTTAAGTTACTGGTCATTAACCCTCTTTTGTAAGGTAGTCACCTGAGATTCTAGGTGACTAACCTTTAAGACTAAATATGTCACACCCCAACCGATGGCGGAAACATCGGGGCGCGAGAAGTGATAGATTGTTTAAAGATATCATAGAACTAAAGTGGCAATACATTAAGATTAAATTTCATTTCTATTAATCAACCTAACATTACAATGTTTCAAATAAACATACAATAATTTGGAGAAATACAAGTCTAAAACAAACATAACAAAATGATAGATTTGGTATGTTTCTAAGTCCACCTAATTGAATTTCTTGATAAAGTTTCAAGCATTTCCTGCAACGTGTATAAAATATTGGTCAACGTATGAATATGTTGGTGAGCATACAAATTTTAATACATAGCATAATAGTGAATAAATCTTAATTCAACATGAGTAAAGTATATTAAAGTTTGTACTTTGTTAGCATGCAAAGCCATAGTCACACCAAAGTGTCCACTAACGTAATCTTAGCATCAAAAGTGAGCAAGACCTTAAAGATTGACAACTTAACATAAACCCATCATAATATGGCGGATGTGCTGGTCCTATAGCGCTATACATGTTAAGGGAGGTTTAGATTGCTTGCAAGATAACGTATTCTAGAATGTATTCATAAATAGTATAACAAGTAAGCATGTTTGTATGAATTCAGTTTTAGAATGATTTTGATTGAATAAATAATTAAGTGTATTTGATAATTGATACATGTTGCAATCCAAATAGTGTTAAAAAAATGGGTGAAGTATGACTCATGGTTTGGTGATTAGAATCCACAAGGATAGAGGAATGAGTTTAAAGGACTGAATCACCAAAATCACCCTAAAAGTTAAACAAAAGTGTGTAAGTTTAGGATTCAAAGTTTAAGATTTTAGCAATTGGAAGGTATAAGGAAACTACAAATATGAGTATGAAAGTATATACTACTTAGACACTTATTTTGATATCATGTATTTTATGTGTTCTTTATAAGTATTAGTCACTCATTGGAAGTCCAAAGTAAGGAATCATAAGGCTTCTAAGTGATCAAATGGGGTATGGTGGATAGATTAGTTGTAAAACCATGGTTCTACATCATCATTTCATACCATAACACAAGCTTTTCAACATTGGTTTTGGAGGCCCGGTTTAGTTTCATCCACTTCTTGATTTGTAGATCACTTAGTGTTTTGTAAAGATGAAAGAATGGGATGCAAAAGGCTCAAAATTTCTAAAATATAACTTCAACCCAATCCTTCCAATATTAAAGTTGTTGGTGACTTGGTTTAGTATGCAAAAGTTTAAAAAACAAGACAAGAAAACATCTATGAAAGAATTAAGTAGAATGTTTCCAACTAAGACCTCAAATAAGTGGTTATGTCTTAGAGGTTGTTTCAAGTGGTAAAGAAAATAAAAGAAGAAAGTAAAAAAGAAAGTAAATAAATAAATAAATAAAAACTCACAAGTTGTTCTTGATGATTTCTTGTAAAAGATAAAGTTGTTGGATGAAATAAGAGATTATAGGAGTGAGTTTAGAGTGATGAAAGTGATTAGAGAGGGATTTGAGTTAGTAGTTATAGATAAAAATTATGGTTGGGCATTAAAGAAAGTAGTTGGGGAGATGAGTGGAGGGAAAACTTAAAGTTTTAATTTAAACCCCTCAACTTATTTTATTTATTAATTTGCACCAAAAACTAAAGATTAACCATGTTTTAACATATGAACCATAAAAAGAAAACTTATAAATAATTTTCCAAAATAAAAAAATAAATAAATATAAGTCCCGTTAAGTTTCTCGGGTTTGCGTTAAAATACGTTTACATAATTGCTTAAGCGTTGCACAAGCATGTAATCAATAAAAATGATATAAAAAGATATTTCCACTATGATCAAGTCTTGAAATTACAAGGATTAAATAAGGAGTAATAGTACATTAGAAGAAAAAAAATAAATGGAAAATACAGAACATTACAGTCTCCCCTATTTTAGGGAATTTCGTCCCGAAATTCGTTTAGAAGGAGTTTCTAGGAAAAGATGAGGGTACTTAATCTTGAATTTATCTTCATGTTCCCAAGTAAATTCTGGTCCACACGTTCCTTCCCAACGCACCTTAATAATTGGAATATGACTTCGTTTGAGTTGCTTCACTCTATGATCTATGATTTCAACAGTTTTTTTTAACAAAACGCATGGTATCATCGACATGTATGTCGTCAACCAGAATTTGAAGTCGTTAGTCGGATAGGCACTTCTTGTGATTAGAGACATGGAAAGTCGGGTGAACATTGTTAATTCCTGTGGTAGATCAAGTCGGTATGCCACCTTACCAATTCTTTTGAGAATCTTGAAAGGACCTATATATAGAGGAGCAAGTTTTCCTTTCTTATAAAAGCGCACTACTCCCTTCCAAGGAGATACCTTGAGGAGTACGAGATCACCAACATTAAATTCCAAGGGCTTACGCCGTTTATCGACATAACTCTTTTGTCAGATTCTTGCAGCAAGTAAGTTGTCACGGACTTGCAAGATTTTATCTGTTGTCTTTTGAATTATTTCGGGACCAGTAACTTGTGCCTCGCCGATCTCGTGCCAACAAATAGGTGAACGACATTTGTGACCATAAAGAGCTTCAAAGGGCACCATTTTGATACTAGAGTGATAACTGTTATTGTATGAAAATTCGACCAATGGTAGGTATACATCCAAGTATCCACCAAAATCGATAACACAAGATCGAAGCATATCGTCGAGAGTTTGGATAGTACATTCAGTTTGTGCATTAGTTTGAGGATGTAAAGCCGTACTAAGATTGAGTTGAGTGCCCAGAGATAACTAGAAAGTTTTCTAAAAACGGGAAGTAAATCGACCATCATGATCGGAGATAATATCGAGAGGGATACCGTGATGGCTAATAATTTCAGAAGTGTAGATACGAGCTAGCTTTTCAACGGAATAGTCTTCACGGATGGGAAGGAAATGAGCTGATTTGGTCAATCGATCGATGATTACCCAAATACTATCATGTCCGGAAGATCTTCGAGGGATTTTGGTGATAAAATCCATTACGATACTCTCCCACTTCCATCTTGGGATTTCAGGTTGTTCGAGTAAACTAGTGGGTCGTTGGTGTTCGGCCTTTACTTTTGAACAAGTGAGGCATTTGGCCACAAAAAGAGCGATATCCTTTTTCATGCCCGACCACCAATAAGTACGACGAATATCTTGATACATCTTGTCTGCACCGGGGTGAATGGAATATCGTGATTTATGTGCTTCATTCATTATAAGAGCACGAAGGTTGTCACGGTTCGAAATCCAATTATGATCGAGGTAATGGAGAATTACATTAGATCTAGACTCAAGTTGGTTGCATCTCGTTATACAAATTGTTTTCTACAACTGATGAGTGTTGGGCTTTGCAAATACGAGTTTGAATGTTGGTTTAGATTTGCAAACAACGAAGATGATTGGTTACACAAATGCTATGAGCATTGACTTGACTCTTTCAGCTAAGAGTATCGGCCACGACATTTGCTTTTTCGTGGTGGTAGCGAATTTCGCAATCATAGTCGTTCAACACTTCAACCCATCGTCATTGACGCATGTTGAGATCCTTTTGATTAAATATATGTTGGAGACTCTTATGATCGGTAAAGATCAGACATTGAGTACCAAATTTTTAAAGCAAAAATAATGGCTTCGAGTTCGAGATCATGGGTAGTGTAGTTCTTCTCATGGGTTTTGAGTTATCTTGACGCAAGCGATAACCTTTCCTTGTTAAATAAGGACAAAACCGAGAACTTGATTAGAAGCATCACAATAAACCACAAAATCATCATTTCTATCTGGAAGGGTTAGGATGGGTGCGTCACAGAGCATACGCTTGAGGGTTTGAAAGGATTCCTCTTGTTCAGGACCCTAACCAAAAGGTTTATCCTTTTAGGTCAAATAGGTGAGAGGTAAGGCAATTTTTGAAAAGATAGAGATGAATCGATGGTAGTAACCCGCCAATCCTAAGAAATAAGATACTTCGGTAGGCAATTTTGGAGCTATCCACCCTTTGACAACATCGATTTTGGTAGGATCAATATGATTGTCTTTTTCGCTTACGATGTGACCAAGGAATTACACTTCTCTCAACCAAAATTCACTTTTAGAGAATTTGATGTATAGTCGTTCGGCTTGAAGAAGTTTCAGGATCAAACGTAAGTGTCGTTCGTGTTCGGATTCGGTCTTAGAATAGATAGAATATCGTCAATGAACATAATTACAAAATGATTCAAGTAAGGTCTGCACACGCGGTTCATTAAGTACATAAAGGCTACGAGTGCAATTGTCAAACCAAAAGGCATAACCATGAACTCGTAATGACCATACCTTATGCGGAAAGCGGTTTTTGGAACATCTTCTTCGCGGATTCGAAGCTGATGATAACCAGATCGTAGGTCGATTTTTGAGAAACAAGTTGCTCCTTGGAGTTGGTCAAACAGATCATCGATACGAGGAAGAGGATAATGGTTTTTGACATTGAGTTTGTTAAGCTCACGATAATCAAACCTTCCTTCTTCTTTATAAAAAGGATTGGAGCACCCTAAGGGGATGAGCTAGGACATATGAAGCCTTTATTAACCAACTCTTGAAGTTGACTAGCTAGCTCTTGCATTTCTAAGGGTGCGAGTCGGTAGGGAGATTTAGAAATAGGTGTAGCACCAGGTATGAGATGAATCTGAAAATCAATGGAACGAGTGGGAGGAAGGTCGGGTAGATCTTCACGGAACGCGTCAGGACAGTCACAAATGATTGGAATGTATTTCACACTCTTTCCTATTTTTTTTCTATCACAACATGGGCTAAAAACACAATACAAGACATGAGTTTGAGTTCTTTGAGGGTTTCTCACCACAGATTTATAAGGTGTCACCAGAAGGAAACGGAATACGGATATATTTCTCAAAGCAAACGACTTCGGCATGAAATGCGACAAGCCAATCCATGCCTACAATGACATCAAAGCTACCCAATTTCATGGATATGAGTTTGATAGGAAATTGATGTTCACTAAGACTTAGAACGTAATCAAGGAGAATGGAATCAACGGTGATAGATTTTCCGTTAGTGACTTCAACAGTGAATGATTTTGGCTATTTAGAATGTGTACATTTTAGCATTGGTTCAAATTTTACAGAAACAAAACTTTTATTCGCACCAATATCAAATAACATAGAAGCATAAATTCCATTTATAAGAAATGTACCGTTTACGATGTCATTGTCGTTTTGAGCTTGATGCGCATTTATGTTAAATGCACATCCATGTGGCGCTTGCACTTGAACTTGATTGTTGTGGGGGCATTGAGGAGCAAGATGGTTTGGGTCACCACATCTGAAGCAAGCATGACCGTTTGCATTAATCGGGGGTCTTTGGGTACCGATGTGAGCCGAAGGTGGGTTACCCTATGGTCTAGGCGCACTTCGACATGCTGAGGCAAAGTGCCCATAATGGTTGCACGTCCTGCATTGAAGACACTAAGAGATGGGTGGATGGTGGTATTGGCAGTTGGCAAATTTGGGAAACGTACCGGTGTAGGCTTTCTTAGGTGGTTCTTGGTTCTAGTTGATGGGAGCTTAGGTTGTTGGTGTTGTCATGGCATAATTGCGGCTTTGAAACTTGTGTTTCTTGCCATGATAGGTGTTTTGGGATGGTGTTTTTGTGTCTTTAGGTTCCGTAGGTGTTTTGGAGATGGCTTGATGGGCGGTTTTGAAGGAGTCTTTAAGAGACAAAGATCTGTCTTTCACTTGGTTGTTGGACAAGGTAGCCACCAACAGGATGACTCTTTCAACTAAGAATGGTTCGGCTATGGTGACGGAGTCACGGATAATATGGGGAAGGTCTTTTATGTACTTGGCTATGGCTCGATCGGTGGTGTTAACCAAGTGAGGGAGTGCAGCCCAGCGCTACGGCTTAGTTAGGGGCTAAGAGCCATGGCTGACTTATAGGATACTAAGCTGCTTGAAGCGAATGATTTAAGTCAAGTTGTCACCTCCAATTTGTTTGAGGTTCCAGAATTTCTCTTCAAGACTTTACATTTCATGAGGAGGGCAAAACTCATCTATCATAAGTTGTTTCACTTCTTCCCATGGTAGGGCGAAGGCGACCTTATTTCCACCAATGCTCCTTTCACTTTTCCACCATTCAAGTGTCCTTGATGTGAAGACACCGGTGGCACTATGAGTCCGAAGCTCATCGGGAAATTCACTATTAACTAAAGTGACTTCGATGCTATCAAACCATTCAAGCATCTTGGAGGCACCCTCTTCACCCGTGAAGGGTTCGGGGCCACACGAGTCAAAGTGCTTGTATGAAAAAGCTAAGGTTTTGGGAGTAGGGTTTCGGGATTCAACTGAATTTTTTAGGCTAGGGGTGGCATTGATTTGCTTAAAAATGTCGTGTATAACTCGAGTCATTCGCTTGGCCATAAAAATGACCATTTTCTTATTGGAACTTTGCTTGGAGCTTCTATGAGATTTGGAAGACATTCACAATGTAAGTCAAAGAGAATGATGAGACTTGATCAATAGTGTTTAAAATAATTTTGCATATTTAAAGCATGATAGCCTAACACCTAAGAAAGTAGGTTTAAAATTGGTTCTCATAATGAATCATATAACCACACAAAAGAATTAGCTAAATAACAATGAAAGCTTTTAAATTTTTGTTGGTTCTTGATTATTAGCGTCTTAGGTCGAGAGATTAGCGCGATTCGGGTGATTCGATCTTCACAATAGGAAAAAGGTTGAAGCATAAATGCATAAAATAAATACAAGCATAAAGAGATTCGATTAAGGATTGGAATGTTTCGGTTTTGGAACTAAGACTAATCCAAAGTGGTCAAGACTTCTTCTGAGTTCGGGAATCATGCTTTGGCTTAATGGGTTGGAATACTCTCACCGACAAGTCAGGTAAAGATATTCGCCCTTCCAGTTACTACATGTCCCTTGTCAATCAAAATCTTGAGACTTTAGGGAGATTAAAAATCAAGGAATGAGACTAGTTACCAAGATGTGGATATCATTCCTAACTTGGTGGTGCCTTTTCTTAAACATGGTTGGTACTTATCCACTGAGGTAAGGAAATTAATCCTAACTCGTTGGTAAGGGTCCATAAGAGTGAGATGAGTGAATTTGACATCAAGGTAAGGAAATCACTCCTATCTTAATATTCTAATTTTATAAAAATAATAATGATGGATTGAAAGTCATCACCAAAATAAGGGATTCACTTCTATTTTGGTGAGGTCATTTCATTTATGAAATACGAGTGTCTTCGTATCGTCGTCGCGTGATTACACCTTAGGAAAGGTGTATTTCTTTCTGACTGAGAAGATGAGGAGCAAGATTAGGTAGATTTAAGGGTTTTTTTGGCATAAACATAAGATAATCAAACAAATCATAAGCATTACTAATGGGACTCCTTAGTCATAGTCTAGGTCAAAACATGACAATTTTCCTATTTCCCTATGACTATGGCTCTGATACCAATCTGTCACACCCCAATCGATGACGGAAACATCGGGGCGTGATAGGTGATAGATTGTTCAAACGCATCATAGAACTAAAGTGATAATAAACTAAGATTAAATTTTATTTCCATTAATCAAGATAATATTACAATGTTTCAAATAAACATACAATCATGTTAAGAAATACAAGTTTAAAACAAGCATAACAAAATGATAGACTTGGTGTGTTTCTAAGTCCACCTAATAGTATTTCTTGATAAAACTTTAAGGATTTCCTGCAACATATATAAAATATTGGTCAAAATTTGAATATGTTGGTGAGCATACAAGTTTGAATACATAACATAATAGTTAGTAAATTTCAATTCAACATGAATAAAGTATACTAAAGTTTGTACATTACTAGCATGCAAAGCCAATAATAAAACCAAAGTGTCCACTAGCGTAATCTTAGCATTAAAAATGACCAAGACCGTAAAGATCGAATAACTTAACATAGACCCATCATGATAGGGTGGATGTGCTAGTCCTATGGCCCTATACATGTTAAGGGAGGTTTAGATTGCTTGCAAGATAATGTATTCTAGTATGTATTCACAAAAAGTATAATAAATAAGCATGTTTGTATGAATTGAGTTTTAGAATGAGTTTGATTCAATGTATGATTGATGTATTTAATAATTGGTACATGTTACAACACAAATAGTGTTAAAACTAAATGGGTGAAGTATGACTCACGGTTTGGCGATTAGAATTCACAAGGATAGATGAATGAGTTTAAAGTATTTAGTCACCAATGTCACCCAAAAAGGTAAACAAAAGTGTGTATTTTCTAGGATTCAAAGTTTGAGATTTTAACAATTGGAAGTATAGAAAAAATTTACAAATATGAGAGTATATGAAAGTATATGCTACTTAGAAACTTATTTGGACACCATGTATTGTTTGTGTTCTTTATGAGTATTAATCACTTATTGAAAGTCCAAAATAAGGAATCATAAGATTAGTATAATTATTACCTTAACACATAACATTCAACTATGGTTTGATTGCTGTTACAGTTTGGTTTTGACAAGTATTATGTAGATATAAATATAAGTCATGTATCAGAGGTAGGGTAATCCATAAACATCAAGTGGTATATTCATATAAGTCATATATTAGAGGTGGGGATATCTATAAACCTGAAGATTGTCAACATTGCATAAAATCTCCACATAAGGGTGATTCGGATGGTCATGAGTACATAAATAAAAGTATTAAAGTAAACTACCTAGTTTGACTAAATGACCAAGTGGGGTATGGTGGATAGATTAGTTGTAGAACCATGGTTCCACATCACCATTTGATACCATAACACAAGTCTTTCAACATTGGTTGGAGGCCCGGTTTTGTTTCATCCACTTCTTGATTTGTTATTCACTTAGGTTTTGTAAAGATGAAAGAATAGGGTGTAAAACCTCAAAATTTATGAAATATAACTTCAATACAAGCCTTCCAACATTAAATTTGTTGGTGACTTGGTTTCATACGAAAAAGTTTTAAAAATAAGACAATAAAACATGTATGAAAGAATCAAGTAGAATATATCCAACTTAGACCTCAAAAATGGAGGTTTACCATACTTGTTCACCTTAGTGACTAAGTGGTTATGTCCAAGAGGTTGCTATAAGTGGTAAAGAAAATGAAAGAATAAAGTAAGAAAAGAAAGTAAATAAATAAATAAATAAATAAAAAGTCACAAGTTGTTCTTAAAGATTTTTTACAAAAGATGAAGTTGTTGGATGAAATAAGAGAGTTTAGGAGAGAGTTTAGAGTGATGCAATTGATTAGAGAGGGATTTAGGTTAGTATTTATAGATGAAAATTATGGTTGGACATTAAAAAAAGTAGTTGAGGAGATGAGTGGGGGGAAAATTTAAAGTTTTAATTTAAATCCCTCAACTTATTTTATTTATTAATTTGCATTATAAATTAATGATTAATCATGTTTTAACATATAGACCATAAAAATAAAATGTATAAATAATTTTCTAAAAGAAAAATAAATAAATAAATATAATTCCTGATAAGTTGCTCGGTTTTACGTTAAAATACGTATTCGTAATTGTTTAAGCGTTGCACAAGCATATAATCAACAAGAATGATATAAAAAGATATTTCCACTATGATTAAGTCTTGAAATTATATGTATTGAATAAGGATTAATATTACATAATAAATGGAAAATACAGAACGTTACAGTAGAAGTGGTGCACAACTGATCGACCTTCTTTTCTTTATAGGGATGAGTTGGATATGAATTAGAACTCCTAGTACTAGAGTCCATAGTTATGTCTTCACCCTTCACCACTTAAAATCCTTCAGAGATAAAGATTTGTTTCTGTTTGGAGTTGAAGGTGGCCTTGATCTCTTGAGGCTTCTTTGATCTTCTCTTAGCTGATCTGATCAAGTTCTTCCTCTTGGATTTGGTCTTCCCTGATTCTTTCCTCTCTTTATGAGAATAATGACATTTTTAGGATGATCTTCTTCACTCATCGCAGATACATCCTTCACTATCTTCTCTTCATCCTTATCATCTTCTTGAATGAGGTCTATGAGGGGAAACTCATCTTGATAAGTTCCACACCTTGGAGATCTTACAGATAGTAGAGTCTGTGGAGGAGCTATCTCAGTAGATCACAGTCCCTGTTTAATCTGATAACAAACCTTTGAAGGCACGGATAAGGATATAATGCTCTTTAAGGTATCTTTCTCAAGAAGACATTTTTCTACCCTGACTTTGCTGATCACAAGCTCTGCCTAGAATTCATTAACTTGTTTATAAGATCTTTGATTTGAGTCCTGTAGTTGGTGTGTTCATGGTTAAGGTTTGAAATGGCTTTCTCTAGATCTTCTAAAGTTTATAATCATTTTTTAGCTCTTTTAAAATCAACTTTAAGATGTTTAAGGACTCAAGGTCAGATCTCATCTCCAAGTTATAGGACCTGTATCGGTTAACTTTAGCAATACATTTAAGGGTACAAAGATGTTCCAATACCTTGGCTTCTTCGTGATCAGCCATCAGTGCTTGGTTTGGAGATACATCTTTAACCTGGAAACTCTAATCAAACCCTTTTTTTTTTCAACAGCACTACAGCTTGCCGCTTAAGCTTCTCAATGTATAGAGCTCCATGAGTGTAGTTTGGTCTGGGTTGTTCTTGGCCACCATTTGTCCTTAATGCCTTGCACTCCCTAGCAAAGTATCCCATTTGGTTACAGTTGTAACACTTAAACTTTCTTTTGTCCAGCCTAAACTTTTCACTGGTTGCATTACTGGAAAACTTCTTACCTGTCCTCTTGTAGAACTTCTTGACTCTATGAGTGAGAAGAACCATCTATTGAACTATCTCCATGTACTCCAGATCATCTGGATGGATACAGTCCATGTCTTCAAGAGTGATGAGGAGGTTGCCACTACTTTCATCAGTAGATACAAAGGCTTGAGAAGAGCTTGTCTTTTGGAATGGGCTTCCTTGGATGTAGCTCTCCCTTTTATGAGTTTTTTTGGGTATTAGATGAGATGGTGCTTTGGTTTTCTAGAATTCTTTTCAACCACATGAAGGGCTAAACTCAGCTGAGTAAGGGTCTTGAGGTTTTCAGTCCTCTTAATGACCACACAATAGTGTGTCCATTATCTAGGAAGAGAGGAGATGAACTTCCTCATAATGTTCCTATTCTCAAGGGTTACTCCAACATCCATTAGAGTATCCACAATCCATTAGAGTATCCACAATTATAATCTTATTCTCTTTTGCTTCAGTAGACCCCTCATACATGAGCTTCAGTGCATCCCATAGTTGCTTAGCAGTTTTACACTTCTTGAATCATCTATAGATAGAGTTTGGAAGAGTAGTTTAAAGGGCGGTCGTGGCTTTCTAATCTACATCAATCTTCTTCTAGTTTTCTTTTGAGATGTCAGCCACTTCCTTTGGTATCATGCCACCTCCAACAGCAGTTGAAGAGGCGCATGGTACATGAGGTCCTGAGACAACAAATTCCCACATCCTGTTGTCTTGTTGTCTTGAGACTTGATAAAGCCTTCCATTCTTTGGCACCAAGTATCAAAGTCACCAGGAGTGATTAGTGGAGATTTTGTCATGATACCGATTTCCGTATCAGCCTTGGTAAGAGCTTCCATTTGAGTTGTTAAATGTTTTGTAAAACTAAAGGAATTTAAGATGGTGAGATCTTACAATCAAGAGCCTAACCTGGCTCTGATACCAATTGTCGGATCGAGTGAGGTGGTCAATACAATCAGTTTCATAATGAGAAAAGAGTTGAAACACTTAATAGATCAAATAGGGAACCGGGTTTTGGTGTATGATACTATAAACATAAGTAAGTATGAGACAAAACAAGATAAGTTTGGTTTTCAAGAATGTCATATATTGCTCTCAAGTTCTATTACAAGTTTTAAAAAACATAAAGATAAATACAAGAACCTAAGACACTTTATACTACATCCTATAGCGAGCTATACTTTAAAAGTCAGCTGGAAACACTAATCTAGACAACAAGATCAATGTATAGTTAAAAGGCAGATTGCCTTTTGACTTGTTACTATGACATGCCATAGCTCACATCCTAATATATTACAGAAAGGATAACAAGTACAAAAGTAGAAAGTTATAAACCAATGACTATAATCTACAGTTGACAAAAGCATAGACCTTTTCACCAACTTATATAAGTTAGTGAGTCTTTAGAGTGACAAGAGGAAGTTGTTCATCTATTTGTGTAAAGGTGATCAAAGAAAGCACGTCTTCTCTGTCTTTGGAAGAATTCAGTTTTTGGATTTGAAAGACTTTTTCTCTAAAGCTTTGGAAGATTTCATCTTTGCCTTTGGAAGATTTTGTCAATTGGCTTCGGAAGATTTTACACTTAACTTATTTTCATTGAGTTGTGTAGAACTTCTAAAATAACTCTACTCTACACTTTATGCATGTATGCTGAGAGCTCTTTGGTTGCTTTGATTGCATCAGCCTTTAAGTGTAAACCTTACAAATTCGATGATAATAATTTTAAGCCCTAATATGTTTGGGTGTTGAGGGCTGTGATGATGAGCATGGCATTATCTAAGCCATAATTTCATGTGGGAGCTAGTAGTATGAGTTGATGGTGATGAAAAACATTTGGTCGTTCTATTATAATAATCAAAGGCTATGATCCGACGATCATGAAATTTGACACATGTAAAAAGCATTTGAATGTTATAACAAAAGGCCAAATCAAACACTCAATTTGATAATTCTAAACTCGAATGGTAGTTAGACATGCTCAACAAGTAGTACAGTGAATCATTGTTAGCTGATGAACAAATGTTCAAATTAATAAGCAGTTAAAAGCATTAAAATGTTATATTAACACTAATCTTATGGGTAGTATTACTTGGGGAATCCCCCATGCACAATGTGTCCTATGTAGTGCCGCTGAGCCTGTAATCTCGACGTTGCATATTACTTTCAGATGCATATTATTTGCATATGCTTATTCTCTGACAGCTCGGTTGTTGCTATTTAGGAATTCAATTATATTAGATGGGGATTGTATAATCGGGTACATGTTAGGTTGTGGATTTATTGAATTGGCATCAAACATGTTAAACTCTGTTTTTGTTAAACCTTCGACTCACCAAATATTTTAGTTGACACTTTTAGTATAATTTTTAGAAACCAAAAATCAAAGATAGTTAGATAGTTTGACTAGTTATACAATATGAAGAATCTCATGAAGAAGTTGTGCCAAATTCTTGCAGCCTAGATTATAAAACATTTAAGTATATTTTCAATGTATTAAGATTATAGTATTCTTTTGGATACAATATTGTTCTTGATCGTATGTCTCGTCATATCTCCGTGCTTCCGTTATGTGCTGAGGATGGGGTGTGACATGTGATGAAGAAAAAAAATAAAGTTGTAATTGTCCTGGTGCGGCAACCATGATGACAATATGAAAACACTTGTTTTTGCATTGCAGTTAGTAAAACGTTTATGTTTTCGCATTACAACAGATATCTTTGATAGTGATAATGAGTTGTTAATTCTAGCCTTAAATCAATATAAATCAAATAGATGTTACCATTTGGTTCAAATGGATGTGACTGATTTGACATCTTCATGTTATCAAACGTATGCTATTATTCTAACATCTCATTTTTGTTCTAATTTACTGCAGTATGTCAAATGACCCATATTTTATCCTCACTTGTCAACAAGATAACTAATTAAATATGTAATTGACCGTTTATTATCAAAGTTAGATAAACAAAATTGTCAGATATTTTATATTGTGTTGAGGTGATAGTCGTGACGTTGTGTTTGTATATCTACGTTTTATTTTTCGGATCCTTTATTTCTGCTAATTTGTTTAAATATTCCAATGAGATAATTATTCTTTTATATATACTCATTTTGATGTTATTCTTATTCCTTGATTGGAATCGATAACCACATAATAGTGTTGTAGTACATTTCGTGTTGATTTGCTACAAAAGAACCATCAAATACGTTTATGGTTATCGGTAGTAGGCTGGAACCTAGAATGTTGGTTATTAACCTACATGTGTTGATCATATAAGAAGAAATTCAAAATGTTTTACTATATAGAAAGAACTAACTATATATGTTTGGAGTCAACCTCAAAAAGCTAAACAGTTAGAGCGGCAATAGGATTGAGTTGAGATTTCAATTTGCAGTATACAATGCCTTGTATATTGTAGTCTATTGTTAAAGGTCAAATATAATTCAAACTGAAGTTCAGGGTTTTGGTGCAAATGAATATTGGTAACAACCGGTTGTATGGACTAGTTGTGATGAGTACTAAGTGGCAAGTTTGTTGATTGGCAAGAACTATAGCAAATAGCAACTAATAAGAATTAGTCGTGATGGAAGTTAAGGGATATTTGGTAGTCTGTGAATGATTCCATTAAGAGTTTTATTTAAGTTGGTCCGGGGTAGAGTGTGTTCAGTTTACTTGAAAACACATTTAACTGGTTCATAGAGCTTCTTGATGAGTAAGTTTTAAAAATCCCGTGATTGATTCGAAGACTATCGTTTATTCGGTCAGTTCCATTAATAGTTCACCAAGAGGTTATCAAACAACTTCTTAGTGTTAATTGGTTTATTAGTACTTATTAAGTTTACAATTATTGGAAGGAATAAGTGTTGGATCTCAAACTTAGTCTCATGTTATCAAGATAAAAAGTCAAGAAGTCAAAGTCAATGGGTTAAAGTAAAGTGCTTCTAGGTTTACTATTCAAAATTTTAGGTATATTCGAGAACTTAAGAGGAATTTGGTCTCACTAGAAACTTATGAAGAGCATGGTTATCAAGTGAATTATTTGAGAACTATCAAGTGAAGTTGAGTAATAGTAGGGCCAAAGTGGCAAATGTTGAGCGTGTAGGCCAAAGCAACATCATTTGGCAACATTGCTTTTAGCATAGGATCGTAGACTAAGAAACGTTAATCAAGTATGCGTCTTAAAAGGTTTTAACGTCGCATCACATTGAAGAGAACATGTAAGATTATTTGATGAATTAATTAACATAAGAGTAAATTACTGTTATTGGTCATTGAGTTTTAGTATGTTTAACCCTTTTTGCCTAAAAAGGAATCTTCTAACTATTTTCTTCGATAAGGTTTGAATTTCATAATGGTTCAGACACTAACATGCTATGCTAGTTTTTTTCTCTGTTAAGTTGAAAGAGCTTCAATCATTTCATATTTAATGGATATTTATGTAACCGTTTAATCTTTAAGGGATATTTCTTGTATTTTTTTTATGAAATCAACTTCTCTACAACTATATTCAAAATATTTCTTTTTTGTTCGTATGTGAAATAACTTCTCTTTTAATCTGATAATTTTTGAAGAAGAAACGTTTTATATTTATATTTTTTCTATAAACCTTTTTACTTTTTCTCTTGTAGGTTTGAAATTAGGTTAGTCATGGATAACCTTCCTAATCATGACATTTGTTTAAATAATATTCTTTTAGCACCAAATATAATCAAATATTTAATCTCTGTTCTAAATTCATTTGTGAAAATTCTTTATCTATTGAATTTGACCAATTCGGTTTTACTTTGAAGGACCTTGCGTAGGGATAAATTCTTTCACACCATAAAAGCTCGGGGACATGTACTTATTCACTACACCAACTACCTCGTCTGCCGCTTTCTTAGTCACCACCACCAACTGGCATAACCGTCTTGGTCAACCCGAACATTTTATTTTTCAATTGTCTTCTAGTTGATATTTTATTCCATGCAATAAAGATGTTGCAAGTATGTGTCATTCTTGTCAAATTGAATGGTAAACGTTTTCTTTTTAGTGATTCTAATTCAATTACGATTGCACCTTTTGATTTATTCACTGTGCTTTATGGACATCCTCGATTCTTAGCAATAGCTATAAATATTATATGATTCTTATTGATAATTTCATAAATTATAATTGAGTGTATCCTTTAAAATATAAATCCGAGACCTTCACCACTTTCAAAAAATTCCACCAACTTATACAAACCCAATTTCAAAGAAAAATAAAGTAGTTTCAATGCGACTTAGGCGGTGAATTTGAAAACCAAAATTTTCATGAATTTACCATCGACAATGGATTTGTTTTCCACTTCTCTTGCGCTCAAACCTCCCCCAAAATGGTCGCGTCGATCGAATGATTTGATGTCTTAATGACATTATTTGAACCCTTCTTATGCATGTTAACTTACCTCCCACATTTTGGGCTGAAGCTTTACACACCACCTCCTACCTCCATAATATCCTACCCACTGAATGTTTAAATTATTTCACACCCACATATGCTCTTTTTCAATGTCATCCCTCATATAACCACCTTCCGATTTTTGGGTGTTCTTGCTATCTGAACCTCTCCGCCATAATGCCAAATGAACTTGCCCCGAGATCAACGCGGTGTGTTTTCCTTGGCTACCCTCCCGAATTTTGGGGTTACAACTATCTCGATCCCTCAACCAGTCGCGTTCGCATCTCTTGGCATGTCTTCTATAATGAATCAACCTTCCCATATACTCACCAACAACCCAATCAAACCTACAATTTCCTAGATGCTGACCCGCCTAACTACACTTTTCAATTTCCAACATCTTTCATGGCTAACTCAAGAGATGACAAACACAAACCGGGTATTTTTGTAATATGAACTTTTTTGCTAGTATTTAATAAAACCATCCAACTATTCAAAACAAAGTTGTTATTTCAGTATTTACATAAAAATTTTAATTCTTTCAAGTCTTCTAGGTTGTCTCTTTTTTGTTAAAAGTTACTATAATAAGCTTTGTTACAAAAAGAGCTAGTTTTGAAGTAAGTGGGAGCTCAATATCAAGGTTTGAATATTTTTCATGTCTTTTGTCCTTTTTGTGTTTTGAAGGATCAAAACCCCTTACTTCGTTTTTGGCTGCGGAAGGAAGGTCTTGCTTCAGCTAGTTTTTAATGGTGGAAGGTCCTGTTTCAGCTAGCTTTTAATGGTAAAGTAACTACAATTTAGCCGCTAGGAAAATCGCTAACATATTCCGGCTTGGCATTGTTTTTTTATGTGTGCCGATAAATATAAGATATTTAACAAGCATATATAATTTATTTTATAAATTACTAAATACAAGTAATGAGTTTAATAAAATAATCATTTTAAAAATCTTAAGACATAAAATAATATATAGGTTGGTAAAACATAGATCTTATGAATTTTTAAAATATATATTATTTGGTAGTTTTAAAAGGGCCCTACTAAATAGACGCCCAGAAGGATATCTGGACGCCTAGCTTACGGCCCGTAAGGGCTTTCACGGGCTGTAAGCACTATTGGTTAATCAAATCAATCATTCAAAATATTAACGACTCGTGTAATAGGTTACGGTCGATAACGGTTACGGCCCGTTAGTCATTACACGACCCGTTACGCTATGACCTCACGACCCGTGAACTCCTTCACAGGTTTTATTTCTCAATGTTAATTAGGGTTGTAATTTTGGTAATTAGTTTTAGTTACAATTACCCTTTAACTCTTGTAATTTGTATTTTATAAAAAACTAAGTTTTTACTATCTTTTTAAAAGTTTTTTTAACTAAAATAACAATCATATAAATTAATACTAATAATCATACTAAATGCAAGTAATGAGTTTGATAAAATACTCATTTAAAAAATCTTAAGACATAAAATAATGTATAGGTTGGTAAAACATAGATCTTATGAATTTTTAAAATATATATTATTTGGTAGTTTCAAAAGGGCCCTACTAAATAGGCGTCCGACATCCAGAAGGATATCTGGACGCCTAGCTTACTGCCCGTAAGAACTTTCACGGGCTGTAAGCACTGTTGGTTAATCAAATCAATCATTCAAAATATTAACGGCTCATGTAATAGGTTACGGTCGATAACGGTTACGGCCCGTTAGTCATTACACGACACGTTATGCTATGACCTCACAACCCGTGAACTCCTTCACGGGTTTTATTTTTTAATGTTAATTATTTGACGAGATATATTATTCCTCGTTTTTCGTGTAAGTTTGTATTTATTACACTATGTGATATGACGTAATATTCCTCGATATTCGTGTTAATTATGTGACGGGATGCAATATTCCATATGAAATACTATATAAACGTTAGCTTATAAATTCATTTCATAAAATCATTTTTACAATAAATTTGAAATATTTAACATTACTATATCTATCTGGGATAGCAACTATTTATTCAGGCCGGAATCTAGTTATTACTGTGACATCCGGTAATTTTCCGTTATCAAACTCTGTTAGTTCCGTTAGTTCCTTTAGGTCTTACATACACGTGTCGTGAGCACACACTAGTTGTCGTTGAATGTTGATGACTTAAAAATAATTAACAACGATAAACTAATAATAATCTAACCAATAATGTGATTACTGGGTTATGCTTATATGTTTACGCAATTTAAATGTTAATTGTGAATTTTATCGCGTAACGTGTTAACATGTGTATTTAAATTCGTGTGTTTTGTAACTAATAAAGATAATGCACAGGATTATTAGTATTAATTTATATGATTGTTATTTTAGTTAAAAACCTTTTAAAAAGATTGTAAAAACTTAGTTTTTTTATAAAATACAAATTACAAGGGTTAAAGAGTAATTGTAACTAAAACTAATTACCAAAATTACAACCATAATTCACCCCTAAACCCATTTCGGCCGCAAGCACCCCCAACCCCTCTTCCATTCGAAAATTGATCCAAGAACAAGCATCCAAGTCAATTTTTTATTGGAATCCAAGTGTTACAAGTTGATTTCAAGTGCTAGTCATCACCTAAACACACCTAAAGGTAGGTATTGTGTTGTTTTGCAAATTTTATGTTCTTGATGAATCCTAGTTTGAAATTCTTGAAGATAATCTGAAATTGATGATGATTCCATGTTAGATCATATTAGGTCAAAAGTAGAAACTTTTGATTTAGGCAACTTTCAAGATTGATGAAATTGCTGATGTTTGATGATATTATGATGTTAGTTAGGTTAGATTGATGCTAGTTTACATCGATTATGCAAGAAAGCTATGATTTTGATGCGTTGTTCATAGGTTACTAATAATAGTAACTTTATTTGCATGAATATGATGACTTGATGATGACTTGATGTTGTTAATGGGTTTGTGATGATATATGGATGTTAGATTGATGATATGAATGCTAGAAACCTAAGAATGAATGTTGTAGTTCATAGATTGCAAAAAGTAGAAACTTTTGTTCATGAAGATTAATGAATTATGATGATTAGATGTTGTTGATCATGTCTAGATGTTGATATGAGCTTCAATTGTTATATTCTTAATGAAGTCATGAATGAATTGAGTTTTTGATAAGTTTTAGGAAGTGCTTTTCCAAAAGGGAAACTTTATTTGCACAAAGTCTTGAAGATGATGATTTGAGCATGTTTGGGACATTAGGATCTTGCTAGTATGTTCATGGATGATTTCTAATGTAGTTGAAAGCATTGTTTGGGTTGTATGAATGTTTATTGGGTTAGTTGGAATTTTGGTCTATTTATGGGAATTCATGATAATGGGTCATATGGATAAATTGGGACTATTGTGGTTGATCATGATTGAACATTTGGGATGTTTATTTGAGATTCACATGACTTGTATGGAAATCTAATTGTATGATAATCATGCGTGATGTATTAATATGTTTGATTAAATGGAACTTCACCTATAATGTCACTAACGGGTTAACTGGGTCAAGTGTGTTTTGTCATTCTAAAACCTTGAGTTCTTTGGTTTATAGAGCACTTAGGGTTTTATTATGATTTCTGTGTACACGTACTTATGTACTCGTATGTTCTAGGTGACCTCTGAGGGTTGTCTATCTACTATTTCTTTCAAGTTAAGCCTTAAGTAATTTCTTACGCGCATCAGGTGAGTTCATGCCCCACTCTTCTTACATACTCTCTTTTGGGGGAGATAGCATACTGGTTTTTACAAACGCTTTATTTATATGAGTTCTGTATAGTATAATATAGTTTTGATTACCATGGAAAGTCCTCGCACTTTCAGATTGTTAATAATGAATTAGCGGGAAATTTTGGGTAGTACTACTGGATCTAACGAGCCCCACCAGTGTGACTCTAGGTCAAACGGGTGCAATATTGTCCTAACTAACATTGTCACGACCTGGTAAGTCGTGGCAGGAGGCAACAAACATAACATAGTTGGCTTAAATCGTGAAATCACTATGATTATTACTTTTTGTTTATAGACTAGCTATCTATTACAATACACTTCTTATATTTTGCAACGGTTACTGATTATTGTTTAACGCAAACTCTTGAACTCACCAACCATTGTGTTGACTCTTTTAGTATGCTATTCTCAGATTAAGGTTTACCAGTGCCTAGGAGCACGTTGCACGGGTCAACATCATAATGTCGTCAGCATGTTATGAAACAATATTTTGATTGTGTTTATTTAAACATTTATGTTTTGGTTTTACACAACATTTGGGCACGTATGTTTGCGCTTTTCAAATTACGTTACTTTGTTATGGGTTTCTCTGGTTATTTAAATGCTTCCGCAGCATTTAAAGTTAAACTCTGATTTTGAATGTTAGTTCATATAGAGTCTTTCTGAGTAACTAATGACTGAGATCCTGGTTTGTCACGCGCCTCGCGGTGAAACTCTGCACACGGATTTTGAGGGTGTGACAGATTAGTATCAGAGCCATTGGTTATAAGGAACTAGGTTGCATACATACTAGTCGATAAGCGCACACAGTTTGTTAGTTACTTGTTCTTTATCCCTCTACTGTATACTTATTGGCATACACATCGCATACTCTGTAGTATGGCATCATCTTCGCACGCTACAGGCAAGAGACCAGTAGGTTCAGATTCCCCTACACGATCTGAGTCCCCTCCACCTCCACCTGTACCTGATCAGACACCTGAATGGCCTCGACTTGACTACCCTCTTAGGGAAATAAAATAGGATAAACCATTCGCCTTGGTGGAACACGACCCTCTATGGGATTAGAGCTTCTACCCTGACTATGTAGATCACATGATGTATAGGGAGCATATGCCTGTTACGAGGCCAAGGACTAGGGGCAGTACTGAGCAGCCTACCCCTTCCCTCCCTCGGACAATGTAGTCTAATGAGCAGGTGATTGTAGCTCTGGTGGCAACATTGGACATGGAAAAACAACGTACCCAGTGGCTTACAGGACAAGTCTGGGAACTGCTACGACAGATGCGAGACACAAGGAGGGAACTAGCTGAGGTGAAAGGTCTACTATATCAGTGCTATCAGTAGTAAAGCCACTACTGAAAGAATAGCTTGGACTACACAATGATTAGAGGTTCAGGACAACACCCTATAAGATCATGAGGAGAGACTTGCTGCTTTGGAGGCACACTTTGCGGCGATGCACGTGGCTGTGGAACCAGAACCAGAGCAACAATCCAGAAGAAGAAGAAGACCCCGAGGAGGAACCTAAAGAAGCACCAGGAGCAGAAGAAGAACCTAATAAGATAGAAGAAGACAATGATGGATCTGACATTCTAGATTGATTCTTCCTTTTCATTTGACTTTGACTGCATAGTATTTTTCATTTCAAAACCTATGTGGGAAGGGTTGTTTTCTACCCAACTAGAAAAACTGAAAATTTTGATATTGATGGAATATTTTATGAACTTGTTACAATTTATTTATCTTTGGTTATCATTTTGATTATAGGTTTTGTGGTTGATGAACTTCTTTATCTTCTTACTATTTACTATGCTTTAATGAGATAAATATGTTACATATCGCTCATTTTTGTGTTTGTGAATATAAAGTGAAAAATGAAAGCCGGTGGTAGAGGACGTGGTCGTGGACGTGGTGCTGGACGTGGCGCTGGACGTGGCGCTGGACGTGGTGCTGGGCGTGGTGCAGCAGCGGTTAATATGACCCCCATAGAATTTGCTGCTTTAATTAATGAGCATGTGCAGGCGGCAGTGGCTGCTGTGCACGCTGCTCAAGTGCCCGTTGCACCACCAGCATGTAAATAATACGAGCGATTTGAAAACCACTCAAATTGCTTGCTTAAACCGTCAAACTAAACAATTCTGGTTTGTTGAAACAGGACCCCCACCCTATACTTATAAAACTTTCATGGATTGCAAGCTCCACACCTATAGTGGAGCTGAAGGCACGATCAGACTGGTTAGGTGATTCAAGAAGACTGAATCAGTCTTCGCCAAGTGCAACTGCCCACTAGTGGATCAAGTTAAGTACGCGACTGGGACTATCGAGGGCGTGACACTTTCGTGGTGGAATACCCAAGTGCAAATGTTAGGTCAAGCTATGGCCAACGACTTTCCATGGGATGAGTTCAAGGCAATGATGACCGAGGAGTATTGCCCTCATGATGAGGTGCAAAAACTGGAGATGGAGCTATGGCAACTAAAGATGCAAGGTTCTGAGATAGAGGCCCACACCACTAGGTCTCATGAGTTGGCTACTTTGTGCCCCGGGATGGTGATCCCGATGCACAAAAGGATTGAGTTGTATCTATGTGGTTTGGTACCCGAAATCCAAAGCGTGGTCACTGCCTCTAACCCCACTACTATCTAACAAGCAATTCGGTTGACTCACAAGTTAACCGACCTTATGGTGGAGCAAGGTAAGCTGCCAAAGTGGGGTACAGTGGCTAGTGTACCAGCAGCGGTAAGTGTACCGGACAATAAGCGCAAGTGGGATAGTCCAAAATACAAAGGATCAACTTCGGGTAATCAGCAACACCACCACCACCAGCAACAACCGAGGAAGTTTGACAACAACCGAGGTTATAATCAAACCCACACTGCTAATCAAGGCCAAGTGGGATACATTGGGAAGTATCCCAAGTATAACCGATGTAACTACCACCATGTTGGTAGATATGACAATTTCAAGTGTTCAACGCCGTGGCTAGCTGATGAAAACGCCACAACAGCCCTAGGAAACTCCCAAAGGCTATTTTGAATATGGAAAAGATAGCCATTACAGGCGAAACTGCCCACAACTAAGGAAGAATGGAAATGGAAACAACAACAACGACCACAACAATAACAGTAACAACAAAAAGGGTAATGACAACGGTAATGGTGGCAACAACAATGAAGCCAAAGGAAGAGCCTTCGTCATTGGCTCAGGTGAGGCTCTGAATGACCCTACACCTGTTACTGGTAAATTTCTTGTTAATGGGTCATTTGCTTCTGTATTGTTTGACACTGGAGCCGATAGGCGTTTTATATCTACTAAATTCAGTAGTCTTATGAATGATATGCCTTCTACATTGGACACCATCTATACCGTAGAGTTAGCTGATGGTAAAACAATTCATATCACGCATGTTCATAAGGGTTGTAAGACAGAACTAGCCGGACATGTTTTCAACATAGATCTTATGCCCATTACACTCGGGAGTTTTGATGTGATTGTAGGAATGGATTGGCTATCTGGGAAGCAGGCAGAAGTAGTTTGTCATGAGAAGATCGTATGTATTTCTCTTGAGGATGGTGAAATTATCTCAGTCAAGGGTGAAAGGAGTGGTCCTGTGATAGGCATCATATCGATCATGAAGGTGTAGAAGATGCTACGTAAAGGTCGACTAGCTATACTAGCCTTGGTGACTGACAAGCAGCAAGAGGAAAGGAAGATGGAGGATATTCTCGTGGTAGGAGACTTTCCAGAGGTGTTTCCTGAGGACCTGCCTGGATTACCACCTCATCGCCAAGTGGAGTTTCAGATTGAGTTGGCTCCTGGTGCAGCCCCGATTGCTAGATCACCTTATCGATTGGCACCGAATAAATTACAGGAGTTGTCGGCACAACTTCAGGAGCTGTTAGATAAGAGCTTTATCCGACCTAGCTCATCACCTTGGGGAGCCCATGTTCTTTTTGTTAAGAAGAAGGATGGCACTTTTCGAATGTGCATTGACTATAGGGAGTTGAACAAGGTCACAGTCAAGAACCGGTATCCCTTACCACGTATAGATGATTTGTTTGATCAACTTCAGGGATCCAGTTATTACTCAAAGATTGAATTAAGATCTGGGTATCATCAATTACGAGTCTGAGTAGAAGACATCTCGAAGACAGCTTTTAGGACTCGCTACGGTCATTATGAATTCTTGTTCATGCCATTTGGGTTGGCTAATGCACCAACCGTGTTCATGGACCTTATGAACCGCGTGTGCAAACCCTACCTCGATCAGTTTGTTATCGTTTTTATCGATGACATATTGATCTATTCTAAGACTAAGGAGGAACACGAGGAGCACCTACGATCGATCTTAGAATTGCTGAAGAAGGAGAAACTATATGCTAAATTCTCCAAATGTGACTTCTGGATACGAGAGGTGAATTTTCTGGGTCACATTGTGAATGGGAAGGGAGTTGACGTAGATCCTGTAAAGGTGGAAGCAATCAAGAATTGAACGGTTCCTAAAACTCCTAGTGAGATATGCCAATTTCTTGGATTGGGAGGATACTATAGATGCTTCATTGAGGGATATTCCAAAATTGCTCAACCCCTCACTGCCTTCACACATAAAGGTACCACGTTTGAATGGGTAGAAAGTCAAGAATCAGCCTTCTAGTTGCTGAAACAGAAACTCTGTAGCGCACCGATACTGGCATTACCAGAAGGAATAGATGATTTCGTGGTGTATTGTGACGCATCCATTCAGGGTCTGGGATGTGTCTTGATGCAGCGAGATAAGGTGATAGCCTATGCCTTGAGACAACTGAAGGTTCATGAGAAGAACTATACCACCCATGACTTGGAATTAGGTGTAGTGGTTTTTGCCTTGAAGATATGGAGACATTACTTGTACGGTACCAAATGCACCATCTACACCGATCACAAGAGTCTCCAACATATCTTTGAGGAAAAGAACTGAATATGAGGCAATGGCACTGGGTGGAGCTACTGAACGATTATGATTACGCTATCAAGTATCATCCCGGGAAGGCAAACATGGTTGCCGACGCCCTAAGCCGGAAAGAAACCTCTAAGCCTAGACGAGTGCGAGTCTTACAGCTTACGATCAGCACTCAACTACCTAAACAAATTAAGGGAGCACAGACGGAGGCTTTAAAAGCTGAAAACATTAGGTCTGAGTCATTACGTGGGATGGATAAGCAGCTTGAGTTGAAAACTGATGGGATTCATTATTTTATGGATAGACTTTGGGTGCTTGTCTATGGAAATTTGAGAGACCTGGTTTTGAGTGAGGCACACAAGTCTAAGTATTCTATACACCCTGACTCTAACAAAATGTATCATGATCGGAAGGCGCACTACTGGTGGCCCAATATGAAGGTAGATGTAGTTACGTATGTGAGCAAGTGTCTGAGCTGCTCGAAGGTGAAAGCAGAGTATCAGAAACCATCTAGATTATTACACCAATATGAGATTCCCATGTGGAAGTGGGAACAGATCTCCATGGATTTCATCACCAAACTCCCACGGACTAATACTGGTTATGACACGATATGGGTTATCGTAGACCGATTAACGAAGTCTGCTCATTTCTTGGCAATCAAAGAAACCAATAAGATGGAAAAGCTGACTCGATCTATCTGAAAGAAGTAGTAGTCTCGGCATAAAGTGCCAGTCTCAATTGTTTTTGATTATGATGCTCGCTTTACATCACACTTCTGGTAGTCATTGAAGAAATCTCTGGGTACATGATTGGACATGAGTAGCGCTTATCATCCGCAAACCGATGGTCAAAGTAAGTGTACCATACAGACGTTGGAGGACATGCTACATGCTTGTGTGATTGACTTCGGGAATAACTGGGAAGTTCACCTACCATTGGTGGAATTTTCTTACAACAATAGTTATCACACTAGCATAAAGGCAGTACCATTTGAAGCTTTGTATGGATGGAAATGTAGATCACCAGTTTGTTGGGCTGAAATTCTTGATAGTCAGCTAACGTGTCCTGAATTGGTGCACGAGACCACTGAGAAGATTGTACAAATAAGGAATCGTATGGCTGCAACACATGACAGACAGAAGAGTTATGCTGATAAGCGACGAAAACCTTTAGAGTTCCACGTTGGCGACAAAGTCTTATTAAAAGTCTCACCATGGAAAGGCGTGATCTGGTTTGGTAAAAGAGGAAAGCTAAACCCGAGATACATTGGACCATTTGAGATATTGGAAAGAATAGGTCCGGTGGCCTATCGATTAGCCCTACCTGATTCGCTTGGTGGGATTCATGATGTATTTCATGTCTAAAACCTAAAAAAGTTCTTATCATACGAAACAATGGTGGTACCGCTTGAAGAGGTGCAAATAGATGAACAGTTACGCTTCATTGAGGAACCAGTCGAGGTAATGGATCGTGAGGTGAAGACACTTAAGCAAAACAAGATACCCATAGTCAAGGTTTGTTGGAACTCGAAACGTGGACCGGAATTCACGTGGGAACATGAGGACCAGATGAAGCTTAAGTATCCTCAACTATTCGAAAAGACGATGCCTGCAGATGAAAGTATTGTTTAAATTTCGGAAAGAAATTTCTTTTAACATAGGAATGATGTGACAACTCCCCAAAACTTACTCGATTAATTTATGACCAATGCAGTAGACCAGTGATGGAACACTCACCATGTAACGCAATTTTCGGGATGAAATTCTTTCAACATGGGGATAATTTGACATCCGGTAATTTTCCGTTACTAAACTCCATTAGTTCCATTAGTTCCGTTAGGTCTTGCATACACGTGTCGTGAGCACACACTAGTTGCCGTTGAACGTTGGTGACTTCAAAATAATTAACAATAATAAACTAATAATAATCTAATCAATAATGTGATTATTGTGTTATGCTTATATGTTTACGCGATTTAAATGTTAATTGTGAATTTTATCGCGTAACGTGTTAACGTGTGTATTTAAATTCGTGTGTTTTGTAACTAATAAAGATAATGCACATGATTATTAGTATTAATTTATATGATTGTTATTTTAGTTAAAAACCTTTTAAAAAGATTGTAAAAACTTAG